>PVKV010042358.1:0-10779 GCA_004027835.1 Alouatta palliata
ATCCTCCCCACCTTCCCACAGGGGCCCCTGGCACCCCCACATCCTTCCTGCTCAGGAATTCCTGCTCAAAGCATATTTCCTACAGGTCTGGGCACCTGCGTCAGCTTTCAGTGCAGTGAACATGGAGGGAAGAGGTGGACTCCCTCAGGTGCTCTGCCCCATCCTAGGGGGTTGGGGGAGCAGTGAGCAAAACCCTCCCCCTTCCCCTCCCCTTCCAGGGAGACTGATGCAGGCCCGTGATGGATGCCACATGAGGACCCTGGCCCCAGAAGACTTTGCCCGGCAGTCGCTGACCTGAGGCTGCAGCAGAGACCCAGCTGGGATGCCCCTTCAGGACGCAGCTCAGTAGGAAGCAGACTCTGGGAAAAAGAGGGTCCCAGGAGTGCTGCTTCAACAGCCTCTGGGTGAGGGGCTTCTCCCTCCAGCAGGGGTGTCCAAGGGAGAGAATGCAGTCATGAGGTCTTACTCCCTGCTTCTGGCTGGGCCAGTAAAGCCCCTTCCCATCCCTCTCTTCAGCTTATTACCAGAGACAGAAACCAAAGCCCATGGCTTCAGGCTGCTAAAAGCGTAAAACAAAACAAAACAGAAAACAACAACAAAATAAGGCAGGCTGGACGAGCCTGCGAGGAGATGCCGGCGGCCTCGTCTGAAGAAGAGGCCCGTCTCCACCATTCCTTCCTCAAGCACATCGGAAAACGCTGCGCCCATTTCCAGAACCCCGTGACGGTGGGGTCTGACCCCGACCCTATCCCTAGAATCCACACTCATGAACTAAAACTGCCCGTGATCACCAGGGATCAACGCCCACACCAGCCTGCAAGGAAGCCGCGGCTTCAGGACGGCGAGGACCCTGGCGGTCACGCCTGCTCCGTGCGGGAGGAAAGCGCCGCTTTCAGAGTTCATGACGTGAAATGAGTTTGTATTGCTGGTTTATTAACCGCCACACACAGCAGCACGCCGTGGCAGGCTCCTGTAAGTCGGATGCTTTCACTCGCAGAGACGTTTCCCGACACCCCACTGGAGTATTTAGCACCCAAGATATTTTGTTCAAAGTGAATCTACTTTTCAGATTTACTTCTCAGGTCTCCCTCAAACCCGTGACTCATTCAGAAGATCAAGCCTCGTTCTCACCATGAACAACAGACTGAATGCTTCTTCCTGTGTTTGAAGTTCACTTACGCGATTTCAGTACGTTCTCCTCGCCCAGAGGCCACTTGTTAATCATAACCATGCTCAGGCTAAGAAGAATGTAGAGTGGAAAGGAAAGGGGGCCCGAATGGGATGAGGGGAAGGGAACAGACGCGGCGCCTGCCCGGAGGAGGTGGGGCCAGCAGGATGGCGACCCTCCTAGGCCAGGACCTGCAAAGGAGGCCGGCTGGCCTGGGGTTCCTCACTGGCATCCCTGGAGGACATGCCTGGCTGTCAGAACAATTCGCCAGTCCTGCAGGCCACAGGGACTGCCCGGGCCATCCCCAGCAGCTCCTCTCCACCTCTCCTGTTTTTGTCCAGGCCAGAACACAAGACTGGAAGGCCCAGGGGGAGAAGCTTCCAGAGATGGGGAGGAAAACCAGCCAGTGTCAAGGCCTTTTGCTGAGTGGGAAGCACTCACCCCACCCCAATAAGCCTCAAAGTCACCAGGCAGCAGCTAAGGAGTAGGCGTTGTTTGAAGGACTTGCAAGAAAAGTGCATGGTGGGGAGGCCCCCAAGATGTCCCCACCTTGCTCCAGTGCCCATCAGCTCCTCCTCTGGGAATCTGGGCGAGGCAGGTGTCAGGGCCTCTAGCAGCCCAGACTGGCACCACCCTGAGCTAAGGACAGAGGTGAGCCTGTGGTCAGAGGGTGATTGATCACTATCACTGATCTTCTGGGACAAGCAACTAGGCTGTGGACATTCCATAAAAAAACACACCTGGGTCCCACTCGCCTCAGTAGCCATCCAGTGTGAACGCGGGACTCAGCACTTCCAGCCCACTGTCACCGGGCCCCATGCAGACAAGCCCATCGAGGGAACAAAACCCTTTGAATTCGATGACTTAATGCACAGCCTGCTGGGGCTGGGGGAGGACGTCACCAGCTTCCTGGGATTCGGCGGCCTCTCCGGCTCCTTTAATGCCGGCCTTGCGGCAGTCACAGCCCACGGTCCTCCCTGGGACTCTGTCTGGATGGGACGCAGGGTGGGGGCCCAGCAGACAGAGTGTTCAACGCCCTGCTTTCTGTCACCCTGACAGACCCAGCACCCCTTCATCGGGAAACAAATACTCTAATGTCCCCGCTCCATGAAATGCGTAAGGAACAAAGCCGCCTACGCCGGTAACTTCTACAAACCACTACAGTGCAGTGTCTGTGACGAGAGACAGAAGGAAGCTGCATCGTGATAAACACTCGATCGTGAGCCTGTCAGGTACACGCCAGGTCCCCGAAGGCGTCAGAGGCGACGCGTCCAGGAGCGACATCACCGTGAAGGCAGAGGCACCACCCTGCAGGGACACCTGGGGTTGGGGCTCCGTCACCCCACATCGATACTCCTGCTTTTAGGGGGGCTACAGCTAAAGCGTGCTACTGCAAGCTGTGACTTTCCAAGATGGTAACAACTTCTGGCAACACTCCAAACAAAATATGTCATCTCTCTCCACAACTTGACGTTTAAACCAAACGTATCTGAAACAGGTCTCAATCAACTTAGGGGTTTATTTTGTGAAAGTTAAAGACTATGGCCCCAGGAGGTCCTGAGAACATGTGCCCAAGGTGGCTGGGGCACAGCTTGATTTTACACATTTTAGGAAGACAGCGACAGGCGAAGACACAAACCAGTACGTGGAAGGTAGTGCTGGTTCAGCCTGGAAAGGTGCCACATCTCAAAGGAGGGGTGCTGGGGCTTCCAGGTCACAGGTGGACTCCAAGATTTCCTGAGTGGCGGCTGGTTGAAAGAGTGAAGCTCTGCATGAAGAGTTGAAGTCAGCATGAAGTTAAGATAAGGAGGTCACAGGAGCCAAGGTTCCTCCATGCAGAGGCGCCTGCAGCTAGCAAGCTTCAGAGAAGAAATGGTGTCTCTTACCAGAGCTTAAAAGGGTTCAGACTCCCCAGAAAACAGCTAGAAAGGAAAGGGGATTCTCTACAGAATGCAAATTTCCCCCACAAGAGATAGCTGTGTGGGGCCATTTCAAAATATGTCAATGAAATCTACTTTGGGGTAAAATAATTCCTCTCAGTGCCTGCTATCTGTCATTCGAGGCTGCACCAGTCAGGCTGGAATCTGGTCTCTTACTGGTATGAGGATTCTGTTTTGTCAGTCTCAGGGTCTCTGCTTGAATGTCACTGCTGGTCCAAAGGGGGGAGGGCAGGACGAGCCCCATCTGAGCTGCCCTTTCTGTCATGGCCTGAACTCGCCTTTCCGGTGTCCTTGGGGTCTCCTTGCCAAGAGCTAGGTCCATTCCATCAGTTGGGGACTTAGATTTTTGTTTTCGGCTTACAATGTAATAGCTGTTGTTATATAATGTGTACCTGGGATTTGCTATAATCAGGCATGGTAAGACATGCAGACAGAAATTATCCCGAAGGAAGAAGATCTTTCTACTCAACTCCCTACACACAGGAGCTCAGCCACCACATAGGGGTACTCGGGGAAGCACTTTTCTGTTCTGTGTCAAACGCTTTTTGAAATTATAGGCAGAAAATGGAGCGAACCGAAGAATGGTTTTATTCTTTGCCCCTAAAAGTTACCAGAAAAGGATGGGTCACTGCCATCGCCGGCCTCACTCTGAGCTCAGGAGCCACACGCAGTGAGGAAGGACTCACGTGGCTGAGTGCTCCGGCCTCCACCCCACTCCCGGAGGGTTGTCCGTCATACCATGAGCATCTGTGAACAGGTACTTTTGCTTGTGATGTGTTCAGTTGTATGATCTTGAATCAAATTATTCCATGGAACTTAGCTGAGCATAACTGGGTTTGGAGGGCATGACTACAGCAGAGGAGTTTTACCGCGTGGACACAGGAGTTAAGTGAAGAAAAACGAACCACTCCTGCACATCTCCGGCTTGTGTCACACCCAAAACTCCCCATCTCTAGCCAGCTCTTATCTTCCGGTGAGGAAATGATGGAGCAGTATCCTAAGGAGTTCATCGTGGTCTCTGAACCACGGCTGGGACGGAAGGCGCATCCTGTAAACAAGTGTTTTTAAATCAGGCACACAGCAGTCTCGGGGGCCCATAGAGACAATTCTCACGAAGGCCTGGCAGTCTGCTGCCGTCTTTACAACGGCAGCCTTTCAGGTCACAGCTGATACTCTCAGAAACCGCCTCTCAGCTTCAGAGACTGGTTTCCTAACGTCAGCATCGGGCATCAGGAATGATGGGGAAACACCGCAGAATCTGCAGTGCCCCATCCCTGGGGCAGAGGAGGAGGAGGGCTTTGGGAGCTCTGCACTTACAACACACACACACTCTTCATAAGCACGAGACGCCATGACCTTAGGTTGAAATGCCTTGATAACTGCGACTGTCTTTCCTGCTGCTTTCTATCTTCCATCAGGGTCACCAGTTCAAACACCTGCAAGGCCAGGCAGGTGACTCCAGTAGGGAGGAGGTGAGTGTGCCACCCTCAGCCTGTACACCAGGGGTAGCTGCTGCCAGCTTGGCCAAAATGTCCCTGGGGAGGCCCCACCCTGCTGCAGGTTCGCTGTGCTGGTGGGGCAGGTGTGTCAGCAGGCTTTTTTAAAGCACAGCCAGAATGAGCCACAGTGTTCCAGCCGGGGTGACACCTGGCTGACAAGTAGCAGAATAAGGTGTGCGATGGTGTGAGCACAGTATCCCCCTATCCTCGGGGCTACCTCCAAGACCCCAGGGGATTCCTGAAACCCGAGATAGTACCGAACCCTACGTACACGGTGTTTACCCTGTGCACACATACGCCTGAAAAAGTTTACGTATAAATTAGGCACAGTAAGAGATTAACAATAACTAATAAAACAGAATAATCATCACTATATGCTGCTCCCAATGTCACAGACAGAAGATTTGATGTGAGTGGAGACCTTGGCAAGCTGAGCGTACATTTTCTTTCCTTACTAAGTCGAGAACTGTCACTTCTCACTTAAAGAAGCACCTTACAGCCTCTCTCAGGTGAACCCGCATTCCCTGCCTCACTGCTCTTGTGCTTTGGGGCCATGATGAAGTCAAATGAGGGTTCCTTGCACACGAGCACTGCAACCCTCGATCGCAGATCTAATAACCGAGAGGGCCCTAAGTGACCAAAGGGAGGAGAGCGTCTGCAGCCTGGAGACACTGGACAAAGGGAGGGTGAAGTCCCGGGTGGGGCAGAGTGGACAGCGCCAGATTGCACCACGCTCCCCAGAAGGGTGCACAGTTACAACTTGTGAATTGTTTATTTCTGGAATTTTCCTTTTAATATTTTCATACCATGGTTGGCCTCAAGTAACTGAAACTGCAGAATGCAGAACTGTGGCTAAGGGGCACGGCCATGTCACCCCCACCCCACCTCCCAGCAACCACCAAGAAGACCTGTGGACTGAAGGAACATGGAATGCATCCTTAAAACTGCCTTTGATCCTTCCCAGGCCACTGTGTTTTAAATCTCAGTTTGATTATCGAACTCAGAGCAAAGCAATAAATATTTATTGGCAGAACTGTTAACAACCGCACTGGGAACTGTGTTTACACAACACAGCGTAACACAATACGGTATAACTATATTTACACAATACAGTGTAACTATATTTACACAAACATGATGTGGCAGTATGGCAAGTTCTTCCAGCCTCTGAGCAAGAAGAGGGACCAGGGCCAGCATAGGGACACGAGTTGAATGTCTGTGTGAACTAGCTGAAAAATATTAGGCAAGTATGTTTATATTGAGACCAAATCTTTTTTAAAAAGAACATTAAAAAAACAACTTAATAACCCAACCCAAATCATGTTGACATCATTTGAGCATGTTTCTATCTGGTATGCAAAAAATCTTTTTTACTTAAATCACCAGAACCTACTGTTCCACAGCCCTCTGCTGAGCCGGTAATGCTAAACTTCCTGGGGGCTTTTGGATGTGTCTCTGCCACCCACACTGGACTCAGCGGGGGCCCCATACACACAGCACCCAGGACACAGCAGCCTCTGGTTAGAATCTGTGGGAAGGGAAGCATGGAACTCACGGTGAGGCATCCCCTCCTCAACTGTACTATTATGAAGTCCAAATAATTAGGGAAAAACAAGAAAATCACTTTCATTCCCACTTTCTGGATTGCTTATATGGAAGATTGAGAAATGAAAAGACTCACGTTTTGTTTATAAAATGCTAAATAAAATCCAGCTCAGGGATGACAGACTGTTCTTCAACATAGTAAAAACTTTCCATTTCTCTCCTTTAAGCCCCAGACGGCATATGCCGCCCTAAGGCGTATTGACAGGCGGCTTCCTGTGTTTCCTCTCCAGTTAATGATGACAAGAATTAGCTCAGCATATTGATTGGACAAGGTTGTGTTTTCTGTTGTACGCACTTTTTTTTACGTGAAAAGCAACTCACATGAAAAATGCATGACTTGTTACCAAGAAGTGCACAATAGTTCTCTGAGAGAATAACTTACCCAAGGGCATTTACAAAAATTGTTATTATTTGGTTACAAAATGTTCATAACATTTTATAGACAAAAGAATTTAGCATTTCAGAATTGACTTCACTCTGTCTTCTTGGAAAAATATGAAAAAATAAAATTGTTCTATTTTAAAAAATTAAAAGTTTACGAAACAGGCACTGAAAACCTTCCAGATCATCCTGGAAAGATCTTTTACACAGTAAGCAGAGGACAAAGAGTACCAATCTCCAATTTCTGCATCAATAAATGAAAGTACGTCAGCTGAGCCCTTCACGGTGATAGAGAAGTTTTATTAGTGTATAAGCTCAATGAACTGTTAACGTAAAACTGAAAAGTCATCATCATAGCTGGCTGAATTTCTTTGTTACACAGCTCAGGTTAAAAATGTGTCCACAAGCTATTTGTTAAAAGAGCATGCAGGTTAGGAAGTCTTCAGGGCAGGGTCTTGGGAGCACTCCCACCATCATGATGGTCAAAACTCTCAGGACCCGGCCAAGTGTGTTGCAAGTGGCTGGAACAAGACTGCTCCTGGGTGAGAGCCTCTGCTTCAGAGCGAGACAGATCCAGGTTTAAACCCCGGCACCCAACAGGAAAAACCTCTCCAGAGGGCTGCCGGATGTGCCCTCATTCACCTAGAATCGTCCCCAGCTCCCCCAGCCTCCTCCTACTCCAAGCCCACCCTTTGCCCCCCAGCCTCCTCCTGCTCCAAGAGTGTTCTGCAGCAAATCCTCAGCTCTGTCTGAGCCCTCACCCAGGATAAGAGGGCAACACCACATGGGGGACAAATGAATTTCTATACCCTGCACATGTTGCTGTTTTTATGAGAAGCATTTGGTGTTTTACCCATGGAAGTGATAAAGTATAAATGTCATTCAACTTTTTATTAAGAGAATTGGTTCAATGATTTTCACATCTTAACTGAAAATGTAACCTACAAAATGAAGACTACAAAACTGTACATCTTAAAGCCAATTTCTTGGCTGACGGCTGCCTCTGAGTCAGTTTGCATTTATGAAGAACACACAACCCACAGTAATGAACCGTTCTGAGATAATATAACGATGTATGAATACTGAAAAATGCTTCACAAGTGTTAGTTACTGGAGTGTTTGATTTCAAGTGCGAAAGGAACTAGTAAGACAGATTTAAGAAATGTGAAATGTTTACTGATCCATTCTTCTTATTTCAAACATCGTTAGTGGCCAGGTACAGTGGCTCATGCCTGTAATCTCAGCACTTTGGGAGGCCAAGGTGAGTAGATTGCCTAAGTTCAGGAGTTCGAGACTAGCTTGGCCAACATGATGAAACCCTGTCTCTACTAAAAATACAAAAATTAGCCAGGTGTGGTGGCATGTGCCTGTAATCCCAGCTAGTTTGGAGGCTGAGGCAGGAGAATCACTTGCACCTGGGAGGTGGAGGTTGCAGTGAGCTGAGATCACGGCACTGCACTCCAGCCTGGGTGACAGAGCCAGACTCCACCTCAAAAAAAAAAAAAAAAAATTAATGTAGAAACAAAGGTTGAGACTTGGATGGAACCTGAGCAGCATGTGTCCCACACTCCTGCATGTGGCATGGACTTCCTGGAAACTTCTGGAAGTTCAGAGGCAGCTCTCTGGGAACCCCACCACGCTGGCCCCTGGCTCCCCTAACACAGCGTGCAGACCTGCAGCTGCTCACCCTCACCACAACCTCACCTTCTGCCACACGCACACACGATACCACCCTAGGAAGCACACACTGTAGAGAAACACACGACAAGACAATCGGAAAGAAGCACGCTTTGAATAGGTACTGTTAAATGCTTTTGTTTTTAATACAACTTAATTCTTTGTATAATTTAATGTTTAACAATGTCTCCCAAGATTCCTGAACACTGAACAACTGGCCTGCTGGTCCATGCCCCTGGTTCTTCCCTCGTGGGGTGAGGGCAAGGAGGCCAGCCTGGGAAAGGAGTGGACATCCTGTCCACCTCCATGAGGGGACCTCTGGCTCTTCTAGATTCAAATCAGTTCTCTTCTGCAAGGGTCTAAACATAATAGCCCAGTTGTGGAAACACCAAGTGAAATGTGAAAAAATAGAGAAGCTAGTCTTGAACTGAATAGACCCTGTAGTTTTCCCAAATACCTGTGAAGGTAATTATCATAGACACAAGAAGAAGTTATGATAACAGTAAGATACTCAGAAAACAAGTGGATTAAACACACAGCCTTCTAGAAAAAGCTGCGTGGAATGGGTTTGGAATTTCTGTTTACTCTGGAGATGAAAGCTTCCTATGTTTGTTCACCGCTGGAGAGAACACAAAGCCCAGGAAAACACAACGTCTTTGTTTCACCATGAGCACAGCTCTGTTCCCGGACGCTCGCCCCTGCTCTCTGTCGCAGGCAGTGGTGCTTGTAGGCTGGACTCCCTAAGTCCATGAGCTTGTGTAGCTCCACCAGTAACACTTCAAATCGTGGCAGCAGTAACTTTTTATCTTTTGCCTAAATAAACAAAAAGCACTTAGCATGCTATCTCATGGACAGTCGGTGCTCACACTGATATGGAATGAATCCACATAAAGCTAATTCTTAAAATTTGTTTTGTAAACGATGTAACTGGTATGTAACAATTTCAACCAGCAAATTACTAGATGTCAAGTCTGCTAAAATGAGAAATTAATATATTTTAATTTCCATTTTATTCCCTAAGAAATATCCAATTCCTATTCTTAGCCTATGTCCTCAAAATGTGAATTCTCCATCCTGGGAAGGTAGAGCAGAGAGACGGGCCACTTGCCGTCGGACGGGTGTCCCAAGTCTGGCACCTGCACTAGACAAACCGCCAGGCTGTGTCTCAGGAAGAACATGGTGCTCAGAGAAGCATGGATTTTGAAGCCCCTCCACCTCCAGGACCCCTCAACTTCTCAACCTCACCATTCTATGGTCAGGCTGCAAAAAAAAAAAACAAATCCCGTCACCTGTGCTCTCTCACTGACAGTCATGGTACCGTGGCTGCTGGCCACCCGCAGCGCCAAGGTCGAACCAGGAAGCGAAAGGTGAGCTGCTCCAGGTTTCCATGGATCCTGCAGGCTCCCTGGACAGCCCTGAGAAGAAATGCTCAACTGCGAAGGGAGGCCGGCTCCTTATGCAGCATCTGTGACGGTTGGGTGTGCAACCATCAGGACACGTGTTTATTCCAAAAGAAACGTTGACAGATCTTCACCAACAGCAGCAGGTTTTACTTTAATCATTTTCATTATTAATAACTAATAAGCTCCAAAGTATTGTTATAGTGAACCCCAAATTTCTCTCCGAAGAATCAGTATGTCAGAGTGTGTAGCTCTCTTATTCTTTAATTTTCTATTTTAAAGTTTAACTTCCTTGTAATTCCAGTAAATAACCTTTCCCACCAGCAGATGTGTTCTAATCAGTTCATATCTGCTTCCCTGACCCCCCACCATCCTGACTCATCCAGTCACCTCATCACCCCTGGCTACCCCCTCTGACCCGCCCACAACAGTCCTTCCCACCAAAACACCCACCCCGCCACTCCAGCTCGGACCCCGGCTCTTTTTAAAACAGCCAATGGGGATCAGCCTAGCTTGTGCAGTCTAACCCTAGTCGACAGGGGACGACACAGCAGCAGGGACGACCCCCCACCCTGTCAGGCATAAGCACCCCTTCACCCCTTGTCCCAGGGTGCGGCGGCCATCACTGCTCCATCGTGCACCACACCCTTCTAGAGAAGTAAACTGCCTTGCTGGGAGGATTTATCTTTGAGTGGCCGCCATCACTGCTCCATCGTGCACCACACCCTCCTAGAGAAGTAAACTGCCTCGCTGAGAGGACATATCTTCGGGTACTATTTCTTTCGCAGTATCAAAATTTTACTTAAAACAGTATGTGACATCTACTCAGAAGTTTCCTTCCACAGGAAGTTCACACACTATATTCAGCTATCCAGAATGTCCTGACAAATGTTCCATGTCATTGAAATCTGTGAAGTCTGCTCAGAGCAGTGACGGCCTACTCACTCCAGAGCCTGAAGGTGCAGCCGGGAGGCAGCCCCCAGGGGTGGGAAGTGACGGATGCAGGTGCCTGGATGTGGCCATGTGCTCAGGCCTTGCCATCCCATGGAAGAGGCTTCCGTGACTGGAAAGGGATCCGGGAGCCGCTCTGAGTGACGCTTCCGTGACCG
>PVKV010042359.1:0-10776 GCA_004027835.1 Alouatta palliata
GGGAGACCAAGCCATGTTCAAACCCATAGGACTCATGTCCTCAGGGCCTCAACAAACAAGCGGTCTTCTATTTCTGCTGCTGGGGGAAGAGGAGATTCAGCGCACCTGGTTGGCTCTCTGGACTATGCTCTGATTCCATTTTGGATTCAACCTGGGTAAGCGGGAATGGGATTACAATGGAGAGAGGTGGGAAGGACCTCGCTCAGGTGCAGAGTGATCCCATGGGCCCCATTACGTGGTGTCCCCACACTGCCACCAAGCAGGTACCATGGACACAACTTCTTCTGCACCCAGTAAAACCCAATCACTTTTGCTGCCTCCCTGGTGTCTGTAGCAGCTGAAAGATTCAGTGCTTGAAGGCAATTTCCTTAGGAGCAGAGGAGCCAAAAAGCACTCAAAAATGAGAGAGGAAGGATAGGTGAATTGGAACACCACCTTATGGAGCGGGTAAAGACCAGCCAGGCAACAATCCAGTGGTACATGGAGACCAAGAGAGCATCCCATTCCCACACGGGGATGGAAGATCAGAGCTCCATGATCATCACACTTGTCCAGTCATCTAGAAGCATGTTTGGAGGGCAAACGGACATGAAAGGCATCCGCATGAGGTTTCTTCTTGCTGGGCTGGAGAGTGTTCTCTGTTGAAGACACTGAGCCAGACTAAGAAGCCTCTAGGTTCTCAGAAGTGGGCAGACATTGAAAGGGGGAGTACAGAGCCTAGGCCAGAGCAGAGCTCAAATACGGCATAATGCCACCTCCACGGTAATCAGGGGGCAGTGGAGAGTGCCAAACGATTCACTTGGTCAGAAAGGCCAGCATTAGAGTGATAGAGATGCTTGCCGCATCCCTTTCTTTGCACCCTGTTCTGGCCCTGTGTCAAGCTGTGGCTAGATTTCTCAATGAGAGCAAAGGAGAGAAAGTGTGAACCATCTTCCTTGAGGTCAGTGGGCAGCCCACCTGCAGGTGGACAGTGAGCTGTGGTGAGGCTCTTGTCCATGGCTGGGAAGTGTGATCATCTTGGTCCTACAAAAATGGCCACTCAGGATGGGAAGATGACTGAAACCCATGCTGGTCCGAGGGAGCTACCTCCCCACATTTCCCAGGCCTTCACAAATGCTAGGTAGAACCACTGGGGAAATGACTGATGACTGGCCATGCGACCCAGGCAGACACACAGGGAGAGGCTCAGCAAAAGAGAAGCCATCATGCAAGACACTGCCCTCTGGCACACAGAGCACATGCATCCCAAAACACACACATAAGCACACACAGAGGTGCATAGAATGAGAAAGAGAGAGAGCGGGAAACAAGAGAGTGAGAAATCAGACAGACAGACAGGCACAAATACACAGACAACATCCCTTCCACACACACAGAAACACAGAAGTGGCAGAGTATCACTCACCCCAGGTAGCCTCTGAAGTTGCAAGGTTCTGTTGTCCACCATTAGGACCCTCAGTTGAGAGAGCAGTCCATAGGCACACAGGCAGATGTATCCTAGAGATGACCAGGGCATGACATTCGGGGAGACTCACCTGTACCCCATTGGTGAAGGCCTGAGATTGGAATTCTGCACTGCTTCCGTGGTGATCCCTCCATTTGAGGTTTCTTCCTTCTTGTCCACTTTCGATGAATCCTGGCCTCAGGAGACTATCCTGTGGATGTCCTGGCATAGAGGGGGCTGAGCCTCATTTCAACACACTGCCACAGGGGCCTGCTCCTTTGTGATGTCTCAGGGGCCCATCACCAGAACAACAGTGAACGTCACTATGACCTTAGGAGCCACTTGTGCTTGGCGCATGCACACTAGTGAGGTGACTTGACTTGCTCCTGGTTCTGAGAAGTCAGGTTGCAGCCCCTCTAAGTTATGGCTGCAGTGGAGGTGGGGGTGGAGAAAGTGGTGACGAAAGCAGCGGGTTTGGGGAGGTCTGGGAAAGGGGCTTGCCCAAGACCAGGTCAGGGCCAAACCCATAGGACTTGTGTCCTCAGTGCATCTGTGAGTGAACAGTCTTCTGCTTCAGCTCCCAGTAGAAGATGAGATTCAGGGTGACTGAAAGGCTCTCTGTACTCTACTGCAGATCCCGTTTTGGGTCCCACCTGGGTAAGTGGGAATGGGAGCAGCAGAGCTGGATGGCCCTCAAGAATGAGAGAGGAAGCCCAGGTGAATTACAACTCCTCCTTGTGGAGAGGGCAAAGGCCAGCCAGGCAGCCATACAATTGGACATGGAGACTGAGAATGTGTCCTTGTCCTACACGGGCACGGAAACCCAGCGCTCCACAATTATTGCACCTGCCCAATTATCCAGAAATAGGTTTGGAGGGGGAAACAGACACAAGGCACATCCACATGAAGTTTCCCCCTGGTGGACTGGGGAGTGTTCTCTGTTGAAGATACTGAGCCAGACCAGGAAGGCTGTAGGCTTCTCAGAATTGGGGCAGGCAGAGAAAGAGGATAGAGCCTAGGCCACAGTCCAGGCCAAATGCAGCACACTTCCACCTCCATGGGTATCTGGGGGAGAGGGGCAGTGCTAAACAGTTGACTTGGCCAGAAAGTCCAGCATTGGAGTGACAGATGCTTGTCACATCTTGTTCTTGGCTCCCTGTTCTGGCCCTGTGTTGAAACGTGGCTAGATTTCTCAATGAGGGCAAAGGCAAGAGAAGTGAGAACCCTATTCTTTGAGGTTGGTGGGCATCCCTCCTGCTGGTGGACAGTGAACTGTGGTGAGGCTCTTGTCCATGAATGGGGGGTTTGGTGGAGCGTTTCATGTCCATTTCTCCATCCAAAGCTTTTTCTGGGTGATTGGACAGGTGCAACGATTGTGGAGTTCTGGGCTTACATTCCACTGCCTTCAAGCACTGAATATTTTAACTGCATTGGATGCCAGGGAGCAAGCCAAAGGGATTGGGTTTTGCTGGGTGCAGGGGAGGTTGCATGCGGGGTACCTGATGGGTGGTGAGGTGGGGCCAGCAGGCCTTGGGGCCCATGGGATCTCTCTGTGCCCCAGCAAGGCCCTTTCCACCTCTATCCATTGTAATCCCTTCCTGCTTCCCAAGTGGGATAAAAAATGGGACCCTAGTGCCCATCGGGTGCCCTGAATCTCTTCTTCTGCAGGGTGTCGAAGCAGAAGACCACTTGTTCATGGAGGCTCTGAGGACACGAGTCCAATGGGTTTGACCTTGGCTTGGTGTTTGCACACCCCTTTCCTGTGCCTCCCCAAAGTGGCTTTTGCCACCACTTTTTCTGAAGCAACCTCTGCTGCAGCTATTTCTTAAAGTGTTCACAGCCTGAGTTCAGGGAGGCAGGCGAGAGTCCATTCAGCCTCGCCCGTATACATTCATGAGGCACAAGCCTCTCCTTGGGTCATAGTGACATTCAACTTTGCCCTGGTGATGGGTTCCTGAGACGTCACAGAGGAGCCCCCTTTGGCAGTGTGTCAGGAATGGCGGTCAGGCCCCTCCTCACAATGATATCCACAGGATAGTCTCCAGAGTCAGGATTTCACCAAAGGTGGGCCAGGAGGAAGAAACCTTAGGCAGAGAGAACTCTGGGGAAGCAGCACCTAATCCCAGTCTCAGGTCTGCTCTGACAGGGTACAGGTGAGTCTTCCCAAATGTGCTCTGGTAATCTCCAGGAAACCTCTACCTGTGTGCCCATGGGCTGCTCTGTCATCCGAGGGTCCTAATGGTGGACGACAGAACTCTTCACCTTTAGGGGCTGTCTGGTGTTGAGTGATACTCTGCCACTGTTGTGTGTCAGGGGTGGTGTTTGTGTGTGTACACCTCGATGTCTCTCACTGATTTCTCTCTCTCTTCTTTACTGCTCCCTCTCTTGCTCACTCTCTGCTTCTGTGTGCGTGTGTGTGTGTGTGTGTGTGTGTGTGTGTGTGTGTGTGTGTTTTGTTACCCATGTGCCCTGTGCACTGGGGGGTGGTTTCTTGCACAATGGCCTCTTTTGTACTGAGCTTCTCCCAGCATCACTGCCTGGGTGGCATGGTTGGTTGTCAATCATTTTCGTGGCAGTTCCAGCTGGCGTTTTGGAAGGCCTGGGCAATGTGGGGAGGGAGATGTTTCGGGCCAGCAGGGGTTTCAGTCACCTCCCCATCAAGATGATCACACATTTCAGCTGTGGACAAAAGCCTCACCACAGCTCACTGTCCACTTGCAGGAGGGTTGCCCACTGACTTCAGAGAAGATGGTTTTCACTTCTCTCACCTTTGCCCTTATTAAGACATGTAACCACAGCTTGACACAGGCCAGAACAGGGTGCCAATAATGGGATTTGGCAAACATCTCTGTCACTCCAATGCTGGACTTTCTGGCTATGTCAACCGTTTGGCACTCACCCCCACAACTCTATGCCTGTGGAGGTGGCATTGTGCTGTATTTGGCCTGGACTCTGGCCTAGGCTCTGTCCTCTGACTTTCCCTGCTCAGTTTCTGAGAAGCCTAGAGGCTTCCTGGTCTGGCTTAGTGTCTTCAACAGAAAACACTCCCCAGTTCAGCAAAGGGAAATCTCTTGAGGATGCATTTCATGTCCGTTTCCCCCTCCAAAGCTGTTTCTGGATGATTGGGCAGGTGCAATGATTGTGTAGCTCTGGGCTTCCATCTCCATGTGGGACAGGGATGCTCTCTCAGTCTCCATGTCCCACTGGATGGCTGCCTGGCTGGCATTTGCCCTCTCTATATGGTGGTGTTGCAATTCACCTGCCTTTCCTCTTTCGTTCTTGAGTGCCATCCGGGTCCTCTGCTCCAGGGGAAAGTGCCTTCAAGCACTGAATCTTTTGGTTGCCACAGATGCCAGGGAGCCAGCCAAAGGGATTGGGTTTTACTGAGTGCAGGGGAGGTTGTTGCATCCAAGGTACCTGATGGGTGGTGGGGTGGGGACACCATGCCTTTTGGCCCATGGAATCTCTCTGTGCCCAGCAAGGTGCTTCATGCCCCTCTCTATTGTAATCCCATTCCTGCTTAACAAAGTGGGATCCAAAATGGGATCTGAGGCAAAGTCTGAGAAGCTCATTGGGTGTCCTGAATATCCTCTTTCACCAGGAGCTGAAGTAGAAGGCTGCTTGTTCATTGAGGCCCTGAGGACAGGAGTCTTGTGTGTTTACCCTGGCTTGGTTTCACACAGGCCCCTTTCTCAGGCCTCCCCAAACCTGCAGTTTTTGCCACCACTTTTATCAAAGCAACCTCTGTGTCAGCTATGTCTTAAAGTGTCCACAACCTGAGTTCTGGGAGCCAGGTGCAAGTCAGGTCGACTTCACCAATGTGCATGAGTGAGGCACAAGCCACTCTTTGTGTTATAGTGACATTCAGCGTTGCCCTGGTGATGGGTTCCTGAGACATCACAAGGGAGCCCCCTGTGGCAGTGTGTCAGAATGAGACTCAGGCCCCTCATTGCAAGGATATCCACAGGATTGTCTCTGGAGGCAAGGATTCACCAAAGGTGAACCAGGAGGAAGAAACCTCAGGCAGAGAGAGCACCAGAGAAACAGTGAGGAATCCCAGTCTCAGTGATACAGGTGTCTCCTCAAATGTCATGTCCTGGTCACCTCCAGGACACCTCTGCCTGTGTGCACGTGGGCTGCTCTGTCCCCCAAGGGTCCTAATGCTAGAAAACATGTCCAGAGCTTGCCTGGGATGAGTGATACATTGTCACTGCTGTGTGTCTGTGTGTGCGAAAGCAGTGTTGTTTGTGTGTGCACACCTGTATGTCTGTCTCTGATTTCTCTCTGTCTTCTTTCTGGCTCCCACTCTTTCTCCCTTTCTGCATCTGTTTGTGTGTACGTGTCTGTGTGTGTGTGTGTGTGTGTGTGTGTGTGTGTGTGTGTACATTGGGACACATATGCCCTGTGTGCCAGAGGGTGGTTTCTTGCACCATGGCTTCTCTTTGGCTGAGCCTCTCCCGTGACTCTGCCTGGGTTGAGTGGCCAGTAGACAGACATTTCCTGGCAGTTCCAGCTGGCATTTGCAAAGGCCTGGTCAATGTGTGGAGGGAGCTGGGTCAGACTAACATGGGTTTCAATCACCACAGCATCCTGAGGGGCGTCTTTTTTAGCATCTAGATAATCACATCCCCAGCCATGCACAAATGCCTCACCATAGCTCACTGTCCACTTGCAGGAAGGCTGCCCACCAACCTCTAAGAAGATGGTTCTCACTTCTCTTGCCTTTGCCTTCATTGAGAAATCTAGCTACAGTTCAGCACAGGGCCAGATCAGGGCACCAAGTACAGGATGTGGAAAGCATCTCTGTTTCTCCAATGCTGGCCTTTCTGGCCAAGTCAACTGTTTGGCATTCCCCACTGCTCCCCAATGCCTTTGGAAATGACAATGTGCTGTATTTAGCCTGGACTCTGGCCTAGGCTGTGGCCTCCCTCTTTCACTGTCTGTTCCATTTCTGAGAAGCACAGAGGTTTCCTGGTCTGGCTCAGTGTCTTCAACAGAGAACACTCACCATTCCAGCAAGAAGAAATTTCGTGGGGATGTGTTTCATGTCCTCTTCCCCCTTGAAAACTACATCCAAATGATTGGGCAGGTTCGATGATTGTGGAGCTCTGAGGTTCCATCCCTGTGTGGGTCTGGGACCACACCCCCCAGCCATGGACAAAAGCTTCACCACAGCTCACTGTCCACCTTCAGGAGGGCTGCCCAAAGACCTCAAAGAAGATGGTTCTCACTTCTCTTGCCCTGCCCTCACTGAGAAATCTAGCCACAACTCGACACAGGTCCAGAACAGGGCACCAAGAATGGGAAGTGGCAAGCATCTCTGTCACTCCATCCTGGCCTTTTTGGCCAAGTCAATCATTTTGCACTCCACCTCCAGATGCCTATGTAGTTGGAATTAGGCCATATTTGATGTGGACTCTGGCCTAGGCTCTATCCTCTCTCTTTCTCTCTCTGCACCATTTCTGAGAAGCCTAGAGCCTTCTTGGTCTTGCTCAGTATTTGCCACAGAGAACACTCCTCAGTCCAGCAAGGGGAAACTACGTGGGGATGCGTTTTTTGTCTGTTTCCAGCTCCAAAGATGTTTCTGGATGATTGGGTAGGTGCAATGATCGTGGAGCTCTGGGCTTCCACTCTATGTGGGACAGTGAGGCTCTCTTTGTCTCCATGACCCACTGGATGGCTGCCCGGTTGGTCTTTGACATCTCCACAAGGCAGTGTTGCATTTCTCCTGCCCTTCCTCTCTCATTCTTGAGGACCATATGGCTCCTCTGCTCCTGGAAAAGTGCCTTCAAGAACTGAATCTTTTGGTTGCTACGGATGCCAGGGAGCTAGTCAAAGAGATTGGGTTTTTCTGGGTGGAAGGGAAGTTGCTTCCAGGGTACCTGCTGGGTGACAGGCTGGGGACACCATGCCTTGGGGCCCATGGGATCTCTCTGTGTCCCAGCGAGGTCTTTATCACCTCTTTCCATTTTATTTCCATACCTGCTTGGCCAGGTGGGATCCAAAATGGGATCCAAGGCAATGTCTGGAAAGCCCATCTGGTGCCCTGAATCTCCTCTTCCACTGGAAGCTGAAGCAGAAGTCCACCCACTCGTGGAGGCCCTGAGGTCATGAGTCCTATGGGTTTGACCCTGAGTTGGTCTCATGCATGACCCTTTCCCAGGCCTTCCCAAGCCCGCCACTTTCTCCGCTGCTTTATTCACCACCACCTCTGCCACAGCCATTTCATAATGGGGCTGCAAGCTGAGTTCTGGGATCCAGGCCCAAGTCAAGTTGGCCTTGCTAGTGCCCATGTGTGAAGCACCAGCTGCTCTTTGGGTCATAGTGACGTTTACTTTTTCCCTGGGGATGGATTCCTGAGACATCACATGGGGGAGACATTTGTGACAGTGTGTCAGGAACAGGGATCAAGCTCCTTCTCACCAGGACATTCACAGGATAGTCTCCAGAGCCCAGGATTTGTTGAAGGTGGGCCAGGAGGAAGAAACCTCAGGCAGAGAGAGAGCTGGGGAAGAAACACAGAATTATAGTTTCAAGCCTGCACTGACGGGGTAGAGGTAAGCCTCCCTAAATGTCGTGCTGTGGTCATCTTCAGGACACCTCTGCCTGTTTGCCTATGAGCTGATCTCTTACCTGAGGGTTCTAGTGGTGGACATGGCGAGGCCGACTCAACTTGTGCCTGGAAGTCAGGTGGTGGCCTTTTTAAGAAATGGCTGTGGCAGAGGTGGCAGCAGAGAAAGCGGCAGCAATAGCAGTGAGTGTGGGGAGGTTTGGGAAAGGGGCGTGCCTGAGACCAACCTAGGGTCAAACCCATAGGACTCATGTCCTCAGGGCCTTCACTAGTGAGCAGTCTTCTGCTTAGGCTCCAGGGGAAGAGGAGATTCAGGGAGCCTGATGGTCTCTCAGAACTCTACCTTGGATGGCATTTTAAATCCCACCTTAGTAAGTAGAAATGGGATTACAATGGAGAGAGGCAGATCGGGCCTCATGTGGGCACAGAAATATCCCATGTGTCCCAAAGCATGGTGTCCTGCCACCAGGAAGGTGCCCCAGGCTCAACCTCTCCTGCATCCAGGAAAACCCAATCCCTTTGGCTCTCTCCTTGGCATCTGTGGCAGCCAAAATATTTACTGCTTGAAGGCACTTTCTTCAGGAGCAGAGGAGCAGGATAGCACTCAAGAATGAGAGAGGATGCGCAGGTGAATTGCCACACAGCCTTGTGAAGAGCGCAAAAGCCTGCCAGGCAGCCATCCAGAGGGACATGGTGACCAGGAGAGTATCCCTGTCCCACATGGGGATGGAAACCCAAAGCTCCATGATCATTGCACCTGTGCAATTGTCCAGAAGCAGCTTTGGAGGGCAAACGGACATAAAACACATCCCCACAAGGTTTCCTTTTGCTGGATTAGGGAGTGTTCTCTGTTGAAGACACTGAGCTAGACCAAGAAGTCTCTAAACTTCTCAGAAATGTGGCAGACAGAGAAAGAGGGAGGACAGAACCTAGGCCAGAGTCCAGGCCAAATACAGCACACTGCCACATCCACGCACATCGTGAGGTCGAGGGGAGTGCCAAACAATGGACTTGACCAGAAAGGCCACCTTTGGAATGAGAGAGATTGTTGCAAACATCCCATTGTTTGTGCCCTATTCTGGCCCTGTGTCCAGCTGTGGCTAGATTTCTCAGCGACGGCAAAGGCAAGAGAAATGAAAACCAACTTCTTTGAGGTCAGTGGTCAGCCCTCCTGCAGGTGGTCAATGAGCTCTGGTGAGGTTTTTGTCCATGACTGGGGCATGTCATAGTCTTTGTCCTAAGACAGAGGCCTCTCAGGATGGGGAGGTGAGTGAATCCCATGCTGGGCTGCTGCTGCTCCCTCCCCACATTGCCCAGGCCTTCACAAATGCCAGCTGGAACCTCCAGGGAAACAACTGATGACTGGTCACATGACCCAGGCAGAAATGCAGGGAGAGCCTCAGCAAAAGAGAGTTCTTTCTGCAAGAAAAAGCCCTCCGGCACACAGGGTACATGCATCCCAACACACACAAGCACACACACACACACGCACACACAAACACAGAGAGGGAGAAAGAGAGGGAGCTGGAAAGAAGAGAAAGAGATTAGAGAGAGACATCAAGGTGCACACACACACAAACAACACCCCTTCCACACACACAGACACACAGCACTGGCAATATATCACTTACCCTCAGGAAACCCATGAAGCTGTAGGGTTCTCTTGTCCACCACTGGGACCCTCATGTGAGAGAGCAGACCACAGGCAACAGACAGATGTGTCCTGGAGATGACCAGGACATGACATTTGGGGAAACTCACCGGTACCATGCTGGCACAGGCCTGAGACTGGGATACTTCTCTGCTTCCCTGACACTCCCTTCACCTGCGGTTTCTTCCTCCTGGCCCACCATCAGTGAATCCTGGCCTTTGGAGACTATCCTCTTGACATCCTGGTGAGGAGAGGCCTGAGCCTCATCCTTACACACTGCTACATGGGGCTCTTCCTTTGTGATGTCTCAAGAACCCATCACCAGGGCAAAGGTGAATGTCACTATGACCCGAGAAGTGGCTCGTGCCTAGTGCATAAGCACTGGCAAGGCTGACTAAACACGTGGCTACCTATGGTAAGTCAGGCTGTGGCCCCTTTAAAAATGGTTGTGGTGGATGTGGCAGCAAAGAAAGTGGCAGCTAAAGTGGTAGATTTGGGGAGGCCTGGCAGTGTTCTCTGTTAAAGACACTGAGCCAGACCAAGAAGCCTTTAGGCTTCTCAGAAGCAGGGAATAGAGAGAAAGATAGAGGTCAGAGCCCAGGCCAGAGTCCAAGCTAAATACAGCACAATGCCATTTCAATGGGCATCTGAGGGTGGGGTGAGTGTGTGTATGTGTGTGTTGGGGCCCATGTACCCTGTGTTCCTAAGGGCATGACAGCCTCTGTTTTGATAAGCCTCCTCCGGTGTCTCTGCCTGGGTCAGGTGGTCGATTGTCAGTCATTCCCTCAGCAGTTCCAACTGGCATTTGTAAAAGCCTGGGCAACCTGGGGAGGGAGTTACCTCGGACAAGCATGGGTTTCAGTTAACTCCCCATATGGAGTGGCTTCTTTCTTATACCAAGATGACCACACCCCCCAGCCATGAACAAAAGCCTCACTACAGCTCACTGACCACCAGCAGGAGGGCTGCCACCTCCCTCAAAGGAGATGGTTCTCACTTCTCTTGCCTTTGCCCTCATTGAGAAATCTAGCCACAGCTTGACATAGGGCTGGAACAGGGCACCAAGAACAGGATGTGGCAAGCATCTCTGTCATTCCAACAATGGCCTTT
>PVKV010042360.1:0-10780 GCA_004027835.1 Alouatta palliata
GCATCTCACACTGGGGTCTGTTGGGGGGAAAAAGGGGAGGGACAGCAGGGGGTGGGGAGTTGGGGAGGGATAGCATGGGGAAAAATACCAGATATAGGTGATGGGGAGGAAGGCAGCAAATCACACTGCCATGTGTGTACCTATGTAACAATCTTGCATGTTCTTCACATGTACCCCCAAACCTAAAATGCAATAAAAACTATATATATTAAAAAAAATACACAAACTCTACTTCTACTCTGTTATAAAATATATACTCCCTGTACTTCTACTCTGTTATAAAAAATATACACACTCAATTTGTACTGTTATAAAAAATATACACCCTCTCAATACACTCCGCTTTAAAATAAACAGTCATCTGCTACTTTGTTATAAAAAATATACACCCTGTATTTCTACTCTGTTATAAAAAATATACACACCCAAATTATACTCTGTTATAAAATATACAGACTCTCAATATATTCTGCTTTAAAATAAATAAACGCTCTTCTACTCTATTACAAAAAATATACACACTCAATTTGTACTCTGTTATAAAAAATATACACCCTCTAAATATACTCTGCTTTAAAATAAATAAACACACTTCTGCTACTCTATTAAAATAATATGCACCCTCTATTTCTACTCTGTTACTGAAAATATAAACTCTCAATTTGTACTCTGCTATAAAAATTTACACCCTCTATTTATAATCTGCTTTAAATTAAATAAACACTCTTCAGCTACTCTGTTATAAAAAATAGAAACCCTCTCTTTCTACTGTGTTATAAAAAATATACACTCTCAATTTGTACTCTGTTATTAAAAATATACACACTCTAAATACACTCCACTTTATAATAAACACCCTTCTGATACTCTGTTATAAAAAATATAAACCCTCTACTTCTACTCTGTTATGAAAAATATAAACCCTTTATTGCTACTCTGTTTTAAAAAATATAAACAATTAATTTTTACTGTTATAAAAAATATACACCCCCAAAATGTACTCTGTTTAAAATAAATAAACACTCTTCTGCTACTCTGTTATAAATATAAATACCCACTATTTCTGTGTTATTAAAAATGTACACCCTCTATTTCTAATGTTATCAAAAAATCCACACTGTTACTACTCTGTTATAAAAAATAAACGCCTTCTAAATATACTCTGCTTTAAAAAATATGAACACTATTCTGCTACTCTGTTATGAAAAATATACAACCTCTAAATATACTCGGCTTTAAAATAAACAAACACTCTTCTGCTACTCTGTAAAAAATGATATACACCCTCTATTACTATGCTGCTATAAAAAATATACACCCTCTTTATCTGCTGTTATAAAAAATACACAACCTTTAAATATACTTTACTTTAAAATAAATAATCTTCTGCTACTCTATTAAAAAAATATGCACCCTCTATTTCTACTCTGTTTTGAAAAATATAAACCCTCAATTTGTACTCCGCTATAAAAAAATTTACACCCTGTATTTATACTCTGCTTTAAATTAAATAAACACTCTTCAGCTACTCTGTTTTAAAAAAAATAATAATAAACCCTCTATTTCTACTCTGTTATAAAAAATATACACACACAATTTGTCTTGTTATAAAAAATATACACCATTCAAATATACTCTGCTTTAAAATAAATAAACACCCTTCTGCTATTGTTATAAAATACATAAACCCTCTATTTCTACTGTGTTTTAAATAATATACACCTTCAATTTGTACAGTTATAAAAAATATAGACCCTCTAAATATACTCTGCTTTAAAATATATACTCTTCTGCTATTCTGTTATAAAAAATATAAACCCCAATTTCTACTCTGTTATAAACAATATACAACCTCTATTTGAACTGTGTTATCAAATATATACACCCTCAAATTGTACTCTGTTAAAAATTATACAACCTATAATTATACTCCAGTTGAAAATAAATGAACACCATTCTGCTACTGTTTAAAAAAAATATATAATCCCTCTATTTCTACTCTGTTATAAAAATATACACCCTCAATTTGTACTCTCTTATAAAAAATATACACCCTCTAAATACACTCTGCTTTGAAGCCAATAAACACTCTTCTGCTATGCTGTTTTAAAAAATATACACCTTCAATTTCTACTCTGTTATAAAAAATATACATCCTCAATTTGTACTCTGTTATAAGTATACACCCTATATTTCTACTGTTATAAAAAATATACACCCTCTAAATAAGCTCTGTTAAAAATAAATGAACACTCTTTTAGAACTCTGTTATAAAAAATATAAACGCTCTATTTCTACTCTGTTATAAAAAATATACACCCTTGATTTGTACACTGTTATAAAAAATATACACCCTCTAAATACACTCTGCTTTAAAATAAATAAACACACTTCTGCTACTCTGTTATAAATAATATAAACCCTCTCTTTCTACTCTGTTATAAGAAATACACAACCTCTACTTGAACTCTGTTATAAAATATATACACCCTTAAATTTTATTCTGTTATAAAAAATATACTCCCTAAATTTGTACACTTTTATAAAAAATACACACCCTATATTTCTACTCTGTTATGAAATATATACACCGTCAATTTTTACCCTATTATAAAAAATATACACCCTCTTAATATACTCTGCTTTAAAATAAACACACTTCTGCTATTCTATTATAAAAAATGTAAACTCTCTATTTCTACTCTGTTATGAAATATTTACACTCTCAAATTTTACTGTTATACAAAATATACACCCTTTAAATATACTCTGCTTTAATATAAGTAAACTCTCTTCTGCTACTCTGTTACAAAAAATAAAATCCCTCTATTTCTACTCTTCTACATAGCATATACACCCTCTATTTCTACTCTGTTATAAAAAATATACACCCTCTAGTTTTACATTTTTATAAAAATTATACACTTACAATTTGTACTCTGTTATAAAAAATGTACACCCTCTACTTGAGCTCTGTTATAAAAAAAAAATACAGCCTCAATTTGTACTGTGTTATAAAACATATACACCCTCAATTTTTACTCTGTTACAAAAAATATACACCCTCTAAGTATTCTCTGCTTTAAAATAAATAAACACTTTTCTGCTACTCTGTTATAAAAAATATAAACCGTCTATTTCTACTCTGTTATAAAATATATACACCCTCTATTTCTACTCTGTTATAAATAATGTACACACTCTAAATATACTCTGCTTTAAAATAAACACTATTCTGTTAAAAATAAACACTTTTTATACTCTGTGTATAAAAAATATACACGCTCTGTTTTTACTGTTTTAAAATATATACACCCTCAAATTGTATGCTGTTATAAAAAATATACACCATCTAATTTATACACTGCTTTAAAATAAATAAAAACCCTTCTGCTACTATCTGATAAAAAATATTAACCCTCATTTTCTACATTGTTATAAAAAATATACACCCTCAATTTTTACTCTGTTGTAAAAAATATACACCCTCTAAATATACCCTAGTTTAAAATAAATAAACACACTTCTGCTGCTCTTTTATAAAAAATGTATACCCTCCATTTCTACTCCATTATAAAACATATACACCCTCTAAATATACTCTGCTTTAAAATAAACACTCTTCTGCTACTCTCTAATGAAAAATATAAATCGCCTATTTCTACACTGTTGTAAAATATATACACCCTCAAATTTTACTATTATTAAAAATATGCACCCTCTATTTCTCCTCTGTTACAAAAAATATACACCCTGAATTTTTACTCTGTTAAAAAAATATATAGACCTTCTAAATATACTCTACTTTAAAATAAGTAAATACCCTTCTGCTACTCTATTATAAAAAAATATAAACCCTCTATTTCTACTGATATAAAAATATACACCCACTATTTCTACTCTGTTATAAAAAATATACACTATCTCTACTCTGTTATAAAAAATATAAACCCTCAATTTGTACTTTGTTATACAATATATACACCCTCAACTTTTACTGTTTTAAAAAATATACATCTTCTAATTATACTCTGCTTTAAAATAAACTCTCTTCTGCTACTCTGTTATAAAAATTATAACCCTATATTTCTACTTTGTTATAAAAGACATACACCCTCTATATGTACTCTCTTATAAAAAATATATACCCTCTATTTCTACTCTGTTATAAAAAATACACACCCTCAATTTGTACTCTGTTGTAAAAAGTATATACCCTCTACTTCTACTCTGTCATAAATATATACAGCCTCTAAGTATACTCTGCTTTAAAATAAACAAACACTTTTCTATACTCTGTTATAAAAAATATACACCCTCAATTTGTACTCAGTTATAAAAAATTATACCTTCAATTTCTCCTGTTTTAAAAAAATTACAACTTCTAATTATACTCCACTTTAAAATAGGCTCTCTTCTGTTACTCTATTTTGAGAAATGTAAACCTTCTCCTTCTAGTCTGTTATAAAATATACACACCCTCTTCTTCTACTGTGTTATAAAAAATATACACACTGTTTTTCTACTCTGTTATAAAATATATACACACTCAATTTGTACTCTGTTTTAAAAAATATACACCCTCTCAATATACTCTGCTTTAAAATAAACAGTCTTCTGCGACTTTGTTATAAAAAATATACACCCTGTATTTCTACTGTTATAAAAAATATACACACCCAGATTATACTCTGTTATAAAAAATATACAGCCTCTCAATACACTCTGCTTTAAAATAAATAAATGCTCTTCTTCTACTCTGTTATAAATATATACACACTCAATTTGTACTCTTTTATAAAAAATATACACCCTGTATTTCTACTCTGTGATAATAAATGTACACACTCAATTTCTACTCTGTTTTAAAAAATATACACCCTCTCAATATACTCTGCTTTAAAATAAAGAAACAGTCTTCTGCTATTTTGTTATAAGAAATATCAACCCTATATTGCTACTCTGTTATAAAAAATGTACACCCTCAAATTGTACTGTTATAAAACATATACACCCTCTCAATATACTGTGCTTCAAATTAAATAAACACTCTTCTTCTACTGTTATAAATAATATAAACCCTTTATTTCTACTATGTTATAAAAAATATATACCCTCAATTTGTACTTTGTTATAAAAAATATACACCCTGTAAATATACTCTGCTTTAAAATAAATAAACACACTTTTGTTACTCTATTAAAAAATATGTACCCTCTATTTCTTCTGTTATTAAAAATATAAACTCTCAATTTGTACTGTGCTATGAAGAGTTTACATCCTGTATTTATACTCTGCTTTAAATTAAACACTCTTCAGCTACTCTGTTATAAAAAATATAAACTCTCTATTTCTACTCTGTTATAAAAAATATACACCCTCAATTTGTACTCTGTTATAAAAAATATACACCCTCTAAATATACTGTGCTTTAAAATAAACACTCTTCTGCTACTCTGTTATAAAATACATAAACCCCAATTTCTACTGTGTTATAAAAAATATACACCCTCCGTTTCTCCTTTTTTAAAAGAAATGCACCCTCCATTTCTACTCTCTTATAGTAATATACACCTTCTATTTATACTCTGTTATAAAAAATATATTCCCTCTATTTTTACTCTG
Organism: Alouatta palliata; assembly: GCA_004027835.1. Taxonomy (NCBI): domain Eukaryota; kingdom Metazoa; phylum Chordata; class Mammalia; order Primates; family Atelidae; genus Alouatta; species Alouatta palliata. The sequence goes on from PVKV010042360.1 coordinate 5,626, forward strand.
TCATAAAATATATACAGCTGCTATTTGTACTGTGTTATAAAAACTATACAACCTCTATTTTTACTCTGTTTTACAAAATACACATACTCAAAAAATTGTATGTTATAAAAAATATACACCCTCTAATTGTACTGTTTTAAATTAAATACACCCTATATTTCTACTGTTATGAAAAATAGATAACCTCTGTATTTACCATGTTAAAAAAAAGGTACACCCTCTATTTGTGCTGTTATAAAAAATATACCCCTTCTGTTTCTACTCTGTAATAAAAATATACACACTGTATTTGTACTCTGTTATAAAAAATAAACACCTTCTATTTTACTCTGTTATGCAAAATACACACCCTCACAAAATAGTCTGTTACGAAAAATATACATCCTATATTTCTACTCTGGTTTAAAATAAATTTACCCTCTAATTTTACTATGTTATAAAAAATATAAAACCTCTATTTCTACTCTGTTATAAAATAAATACTCACTGTATTTTAACTCTGCTATGAAAAATATACACCCTCTGATTTTACGCTGGTATAAAAAATATACACCCTCTATTTTTACTCTGTTATACAAAATACACATACTCAAAGTATAGTCTGTTATAAAAAATATACACAATCTGCTTGTACACTGTTTTAAAATAAATATACTCTCTGTTTCTACTCTTTTCAAAGAAATATACACCCTCTATTTATACTCTGTTAGAAAAAATATATACCCTCTAATTTTTCTCTGTTTTCAAAAATACTCTCCCTCTATTTGTACTCTGTTATGAGAAATATACAAACTCTATTTTCACTCTGTTACACAAAATACACAAACTCAAAAAATAGTCTGTTATGAAAAATATACACACGTTACTTTTACTGTTTTAAAATAAATACACCCTCTATTTCTACTCTGTTTTAAAAATTATACACCCTCTATTTCTGCTATGTCATAAAAAATACATAACCCCTACTTTTACTCTGTTATATAAAATTCACCCATGCACAAAGTAGTCTGTTATTAGAAATATACATCCTCCATTTGTTCTGTTTTAAAATAAATACACCATCTATTTCTACTCTGTTATAAAATATATACACCCTCTATAATCTGTAATAAAAAACATACACTCTCTATTTGTACTCTGTTATAAAAAATATACCATTCTATTTCTACTCTGTAATAAAAGATATACACCCTCTATTTTTACTCTGTTACACAAAATACACACAATCCCACAATAGTCTGTAATAAAAAATATACACCCTGTATTACTAATCTATTTTAAAATAAATAAACCCTCTATATCTACTCTGTTATAAAAATATTCAGCCTCTAATTCTACTCTGTTATAAAAAATATACACTCCCTATATTTACACTGGTATAAAAAATATACACACACTATTTTTACTCTATTATAAAATATATACACCCTCTCTTTCTGCTCTGCTATAAAAAATATAAAAACTCAATTTTTAATCTGTTATAAAATATATACACCCTCTATTTCTACTCTGTTATAAAAAAAATACGCCCTCTGCTTATACTGTTTTAAAATAAATACATCCTCTATTTCTACTCTGTTGTAAAGAATATACACCTCCTCTTTCTATTTATTCTCTGTTATAAAAATATACACCATCTATTTTTACTGTTATAAAAAATATACACCCGGTATTTTTATTCTGTTATGCAAAATACACACACTCACAAAATAGTCTGCTATAAAAAACATACACAATCAATTTGTACACTGTTTTAAAATTAATACATCCTCCACTTCTACTGTTATTAAAAATATACACCCTCTATTTCTTCTCTGTTATAAAAAATGCATACTCTCTATTTTTACTCTGTCATAAAAAAATATACACTCACTACTTATACTGTTATAAGAAATATACACCCTCTATTTTTACTCTGTTATACAAAATACACAGACTCACAAATTAGTCTTATTTAAAAATATACACCCTCTACTTGTGATCTGTTTTAACATAAATATTCCCTTTATTTCTACTCTGCTATATAACATACACACCCTCTATTTATACTCTGTTAGAAAATATATACACCCTCGGTTTTTACTCTGTTATAAAAATATACACCCTCCATTTTTACTCTGTTATGTAAAATACACTCACAAAATGGTCTGTAATAAAAAAATATACACCCTCTGTTTTTATTCAATTATACAAAATACACCCACTCACAAAATAGTCTGTTTTAAAAACTATACAACCTCTAATTGTACTCTGTTTTAAGTAAATACACCCTCTATTTCTAATCAGTAATAAATAAAACACAGCCTCTATTTTTTACTGTTATAAAAAATGTATGCCCTCTATTTTTACTCTGTAAAAATACACACACTCATAAAATAGTTTGTTATAAATCATATACACCCTCTAATTGTACTCTGTTTTAAGGTAAATACCCCCTCTCTTTCTACTCTGTTATAAAAAATATACACCTTCTTTTACTCTGTCATAAAAAATATACAACCTCTATATGTACTCTGTTATAAAAAAAATACCCCTTCTATTTCTACTCTGTAATAAAAAATATACACCCACTATTTTTACTCTGTTATACAAAATACACACACTCACAAAATAGTGTGTTACAAAAAATGTACATCCTGTAGTACTAATCTATTTTAAAATAAATACACCCTCTATTTCTACTCTGTTATTAAAATAGCCTCTAATTCTACTGTTATAAAAAATATAAACCCTCTTTTTTTACTGTTATGCAAAATAAACATACTCAAAAAATAGTCTGTTATAAAAAATATACACCCTCTAATTCTACTGTGTTTTAAAATAAATACACCCTCTATTTCTACTCTGTTATAAAATATATACACGCATTATTTCTACCGTTATAAAAAACATACACCCTCTATTTTTACTCTGTCATAAAAAATATAAACCCGCTATTTGTCCTCTGTTATAAGAAATATACACCCTCTAATTTTACTCTGTTAAGGAAAATGCACACACTCACAAAATAGTCTGTTATAAAAAATATACACCCTCTAATTTTATTATGTTTTTAAATAAATACACCCTCTATTTCTACTCTGTTATATAAAATATACACCTTTATTTATTCACTGTTAGAAAACATATACACCCTTTATTTTTACTGTTATAAAAAATATACACCCTCTATTTTTACTGTTATGCAAAATAAACACACTAATGAAATAGTCTGTTATGAGTAATATACACAATCAATTTTACTCTATTTTAAAATAAATACACTCTCCATTTCTACTCTGTTATAATAAATATACACCCTCTATTTCTACTCTGTTATAAAAAATATGTACCCTCTTTTTTTACTCTCTCATAAAATATATACACCCTCTATATGTAGTCTGTTATAAAAATTATATTTCCTCTATTTTTACTATTATAAAATATATGCTCCCTCTAATTGTATTTTGTTATTAAAAAATATGCACCCTCTATTTTTACTCTGTTATAAGAAATGCACACCCTCACAAATTAGTCTGTTATACAAAATACACACCCTCTACTCGCACTCTGTTTTAAAATAATACACTCTCTGTTTCTACTCTGTAATAAAAAACATACAGCCTCTATTTGTACTGTTATAAAAAATATGAGACCTCTGTTTTTACTCCATTTTACAAAATACACACACTAAAAAATAGTCTGTTATAAAAAATATACACCCTCTAATTGTACTCTGTTTTAAGGTAAATGCATCCCCTATTTCTACTCTGGTATAAAAAATATACACCCTATATTTTTACTCTGTTATAAAATATATACACTCTCTATTTTTACTCTGTTATATAAAATATACCCCTTCTATTTCTACTTCGTAATAAAAAATATACACCCTCTATTTTAACTCTGTTATACAAAATACACTCACACAGTAGTCTGTAATAAAAAATATACACCCTGTATTGCTAATCTATTTTAAAATAAATACACCCTCTATTTCTACTCTGTTATAAAAAATATACACTCTATATTTACTCTTGTGTAAAAAATATACACCCTCTATTTTTACTCTGTTATAAAAAATATACACCCTCTCTTTCTGCTCTGCTATAAAAAAATATAAACTCAATTTTTAATCTGTTATAAAATATATACACCCTCTATTTCTAATCTGTTATAAAAAATATTCATCCTCTGCTTATACTGTTTTAAAATAAATACACCCTCTATTTCTATGCTGTTAAAAAGAATATACAACCCCTCTTTCTATTTATTCTGTTATAAAAATACACACCCTCTATTTTTACTCTGTTATAAAAAATATACACCCTGTGTTTTTATTCTGTTATGCAAAATACACGCACTCACAAAATAGTCTGCTATAAAAAAACATACACAATTTGTACTCTGTTTTAAAATAAACACACCCTCCACTTCTACTCTGTTATAAAAAATATACACCCTCTATTTCTTCTCTGTTACAAAAAATACATACCCTCTATTTTTACTCTGTCATAAAAAATATACACCCACTATTTGTACTCTGTTATAAGAAATACACCACCTCTATTTCTACTCTGTTATAAAAAATATACAACTTCTTTTATTCTGTCATAAAAATTATACACCTTCTATTGGTACTCTGTTATAAAATATATACCCCTTCGGGGATCCAAGATGGCCGATTAGGGGCAGCTGAGGATTGCAGCTCCCAGTGCAAGCATGGACGGTGAGTGGACACCACATTCCCAGACGTATTTTTATTGCCCACAGACCAGAAGATTCCCAGGGGGAGGAGCCCCACGGGTCGCCAGCACAGCTGGTTTGACCAGCGCAGCTATTTTCGCTGGCGCAGCTGCTTTCGCCGGCGCCGCTGTTTTCGCCTCCACTGTTTGGAGCAGCGCCCCGGAGCAGGGGTTCCCCATACAAAATACGTGGGTCCAGGTGCCGTTTTAGATGGCAATTGGAGCTCCGGGAAGGCAGAGCCACCCATTCATCTGATTAAAAAAGGGGACTGAAATAGGCAACCAGGCCAGGAGATTTCCCAGCTAAAAAAACGCCAGTGCCTGCAGTTTCACCCGGCGCAGTGGGTCACCACACGGGAAATCACACAGATCCCGGCACCTTTTCAACAGGCGGCTGGAACACCTGGGAGACAGTCGACCATTCAACTAAA
>PVKV010042361.1:0-10774 GCA_004027835.1 Alouatta palliata
TGCTCCCCTCCCTGTGTCCATGTGTTCTCATTGTTCAACACCCGTCTATGAGTGAGAATATGCGGTGTTTGGTTTTCTGTTCCTGTGTCAGTTTGCTGAGAATGATGGCTTCCAGGTTCATCCATGTCCCTACAAAGGATGCAAACTCATCGTTTTTGATGGCTGCATAATATTCCATGGTGTATATGTGCCACATTCTACTCAAATTCTAATAGTCTAAATATGCAGTTTTGCTCATCCTCTTTAGATTTCCACCTATTTTTAATTACCTATATTCCTGAGATATGTATCCTGAAATTTAACCTAGTAAGGGTTTTCCAGATAGAATAAGAAATGGGAATGCCAGGCCAGGAAATAGGTGGTATGAACAAATGTTCTGAAATGTGAAAGATCTCTGGGGAAAAGTGAGATGTAAAAAGTGTGTGGAACATAAAGTGGAGAAGATGGTGCTTGGGGATGACAAAGTCACCATCTTTATTTTACTCTGTGGGAAATTTTCTGGTAATGGAGGAAAATGATGTAGAAATAGTTGGAGTCAGGTGGGACTTTTGTACTATACCTCATATTACACTCATTCTTCCTGTCACTTTAGCTTTGCAGGTCATGTTACTCTGTGGAGGAAGGTGCTTTGAAATCCAGTCACTTCAGTTTAGGATCTCTCCCAAAGGTTTGATTTCTGGCAGAAAAATCTGGATGGATTTCTAGCTTCTCCTCAGTCTAACCTTCATTCACAGCATGGTTTCCTCATTCTCTTTGATCATGAATTTTCAGAAGATCAGATATAACCAATATTCAAATGTAAGTTCAATAAACTCATCCAAAACCAAATTAAAATGTTTTCACAATATTTCTCATTTTAGATTTAAGTTCAAGGCCATGTCTTGAACTTATTCACTCACCAGACTGAAGAGTCATCTCCTTTTGACCATCACTGTCATGCATTGCCCCTGAACAGGAGTGTGCAACAGGAATAATAGTGGAGGCTAAAATCCAGCACCAGCTCTGCTCTTCAAGTTGTATAGCCTGGAAAAAAAAGGCAGTGTACACCTCACAAATAAAGCATCTGGTTTTTCCTATATGAAGAAACTATTTAGGCTACTAGAGGTTTTGGGGCTCACCAGAGCAAAACAGGCTTATACGACACATTTACTATTTCAACCAAAAAGAACAATGACAAAAGAGAAATAGTTTGTCTAGAAGAAAATGAGTTAAACTCCAGGACAATAACAAAAATGTAATTTTGTATAAAATAATACAATATATGCAAATTATAAGTACCTGCTATTATCATAAGAGCAATGATGGTTACTTATTATTAGTAGTAATAATGTTTGTATTATTATTATCATTTTGAGGGCATTAGGACTATTTATGTAATTGACTTTTTTGAAAGTTGCAAATGAATCCATGGCTAATGTGCTGTTATTTCACCGTAAATTGAATGTAATGTTTCTGACCTATTAAAGAATACTTAAACTCATGATTTTTTTGATCTGACATAAATATGGCAAGGTTGTATTTTGACAGAACTGGGTGGCAAGGTACTCTCGAGTTTTATTTTTGTTAATTTTCAGGATGCCTGAAACATTTTATAATTTTAAATAATATACAAATACTCGAATTTCCCCTAATAGAAAAGACAGCCTTGATACTGGGAGTGGGGGCAAGGCGTCTCTGGCACTAAGTCAAGTACCTGAGATCTGGTCCCGTTCACTACCTATGTGACCTTGAGCTGGTCAATTTACTACCTCTCTGACCAAGAGTTTCTCACTTATAAAATACAGGAATTGGACTGGATGATCTCCCGAGTTCTTTACTCTCAAATTTTATGACCAAGTCTATTTTTTGACAGTTAAAAAAGATGGGGCTAATTTTAATGCATATCGTCCGTCCTTATATTTTACATATAACGGATTGCAAATGCCTAGAAGTTAAAATGAAGGGTCAAAGAAGTGCCATCTGCTTCTATTACCGATTATATTGTGAAGCTGCCTCAAGTTTGTTTTTTGTTAATGTTTAGTGAAAAACAGAAGTTGGCAGGAAATATATTATAAACATGTCACCCTCATACACTTATTGAATAATTCATAACTAGTATATGATAGAAGCATAATTTTTGAAACGGCGTTTTCCCCAATACCTGAGCATTCTGACATCAGTAGCAAATGATTTCTTTGGCATTACTTTGAAAATTACAGCGTTTAAAGACAATATCTCAAATTCAAATTTATTTTATTCTTATCAATTTCTGTTGAATCAATATTGCTGTACTATACTGGAAAAAATATTTGCCATAGTTGACTATCCCCCTTTATTAGTTTTTATGCATCCTTTTTCATTTTTTCCAGCTTTATTGAAATATAATTAACAAAAATTATGTACATTTAAGGTGTGCAACATGATGTTCTGATATATGTACGCATTGTGAAATGACTACAATTACACTAATTAACACATCCATTATCTCACATAGTTACCATTTGTGTGAAAGGGAGAGCACAGGACACTTAAGACCTACACCACCTTAGCAAGTTTTCAAGTGTACAATACAGTATTATTAACTATGGTCCTCATGTTGTATACTAGACCTCTAAAATTTAATCCTCCTACATAACTGAAACTTTGTACCCTTTAATCAGTATCTCCCCATTTCCCCCAACCGTTAGTAACCACCATTCTACTCTCTGCTCTTATGAATTCTCCTTTTTACATTTTACATATAAGTGAGATCATACAGCATTTATCTTTCTGTAGCTAATATTGCACTAAACATAATGTCCTCTGGATATATCCATGTAGCTGCAAATAGCAGCATTTCTCTCTTTTTAAGCTGAATAATATTCCACTGTATATACATGCCAGATTTTATCAGTTCATGCATCCATAGATACTTAGGTTGTTTTCATATTTTGGCTATTCTGAACAGTGCTGCAATAAGCATGGGAGTGCAGATATCCCCTCAAGATACTAATTTCACTCCCTTTGGATAAACATTCAAAAGTGGAAGTGCTGAATGATATGACAGTTCTAGTTAAAGTTTTTTTGAAGAAACTTCCATACCGTTCTCGATAATAGCTGTACCAACTGGTATACCCACCAACAGTCTGCAAGTATTCCTTCTTTCCATATCCTCACCAACATTTGTTATATTTTGTCTTTTTGATAATAGCCATTCTAACACATATGAGGTAATATCTTGTGGTTTTAATTTGAATTTCTCTGATTAATGATGTTGAGAACATTTCCATATTCCTGTTGGCTATTTGTATATTTGGATAAATTTCTATTCAGGTACTTTTCTCATTTTTTAATCAGTTGATTGGGGGGTGTTGTTATGTGTTATTTTGTTTTTGAATTTTTATGCATTTCAGATATTAAACCCTTATCAAATATATGGTTTGCAAACATTTTCTCCCATTCTACACATTGACTCTTCACTCTATTGACTGTTTCCTTTGCTCTACAGAAGCTTCTTAGTTTGATGCAATCCTATTTGTTCAATTTTGCTTTTGTTTCCTGTGCTTTTGAGGTCATGTCCAAAAAAATCATTGCCTGTAGCTATGGCAAGAAGCTATTTCCCTATGTTTTCTTCCAAAACTTTTACAGTTTCAGATCTTAAATTTAAATCTTAATCCAGTTTGAGTTGATATTTGTATATGTATGAAATGAGAGTCCAATTTTATTTTTTTGCATGTCAGTATCTAACTTTCCCAACACCATTTACTGAAGAGACTGTCCTTTCCCCATTGTGGCTTCTTGACACCCTTTTCAAAGACTATAAACAGGTGTCTATTACTGTAAACATCCCACTTAAAACTGCCTTTGCTACATCTCATAAGTTGTATTATGTTGTATTTTCATTTTTGTTTCTATCAAGGTATTCTTTCATATCTCTTTTGATTTCCTCTTTGATGCATTGGCTCTTCAGGAACATGTTTAATTTCCACATATTTGTGAATTTTCCAAAATTCTTCCTGCTACTGATTTTTATTTTCACATCAATATGGTAAGAAAATAAATTTGATATAATTTCAAATTTCTCAAATTGGTAAGATTTGTTCTGTGACCAAACATGGTCTATCCTGGAGAATGTTCCATGCATGCCTGAGAAGAATGTGAATTTTGCTGCTGTTGGATAGAATGCTCTGTGTATATCTATCTGTTAGGTCCACTTGATTTCTAGTGTTATTCAAGTCCACAGTCTCCTTATTGATTTTCTGTCTGGATGATCTACCTATTGTTAAAAATGGTATGTTGAAATCCCCTACCATCATTGTATTGCTATCTATTACTTCCTTCAGTTCTGTTAATATTTGCTTTATATATTTTGATGCTCTTATGTTGAGTGCATACATATTTACAGTTGTTATATCTGACTGACAAATTGACTCTATTATCATTGTATAATGATCTTCTTTGTTTCTTTTTGGCAGGTTTATTATTTAAAGTCTTTTTTGTCTGATATAAGTATAGCTACCTCCGCTCCCTTTTGATATCATTTGTATAGGATATCTTTTTCTATTTATTCACTTTTGGTTTATGAATCTCTTATAGGCAGTATAGTGTTGAATATTGTTGTTTATTTTTTATCTATTTATCCATGCTATTTATTTTGATTGGATAATTTGACTCATTTATATTTAAAGTAATTACTGATAGGTAAGGACTTACTATTGCCATTTTATCAATTATTTTCTGCAATAGTTCCCCTTGTTTTTTTCTTCCTCTCGTTCTTTCTAGGTGATTTGAAGTTTTGTTTTGTTTTTATAGTGGTGTACATTGATTTCTTTTTTGTGTGTGTATCTGCTGCAAGGTTATTTTATTGGTTTTCATTTGTTTTTGCATTTGTAGTTACCATGAGGCTTACACAAACATATTAGTCTATTTTAAGCTTATAACAACTTAACTTCAATTGCATAGGTAAACTCTACACTTTTACTTCTCCATACTCCCCAGATTGTATTAATGTCACAATTTATATCTTTTATATTGTGTAACCATTAACAAGTTACTATGGCTATAGTTACGTTTAACACTTTTGCTTTTTCATTTTTACACTAAATTTAAGATATTTATGTACCATCATTATAGTATTATTCTGAATTTGACTATATACTTATCTTTACCAGTGAGCTGTGTATTTTTATATATTTTCATGTTACTAATTAAAATCCATTTGTTTTAACCTAAATAACTTACTTTAGCATTTCTTGTAAGGCAGGTCTAGCAGTAATCAACTCCCTCAGCTTTTGCTTGTCAGGGAAAGTATCTCTCCTTCATTTCTAAAGGGCAATTTTGTATACTATTGCTGGTTGGCAGGTTTTTTTTTCTTTCAGCATTTTAATGTATCATCCCACTCTCTCCTGGCCTGCAAGGTTTCTGCCAAGAAATTTTCTGATAACCTTATGATGGTTCTGTCGCATGTTATGAGTTTTTCTCCTGCTTTTCTATTGCTGCTTTCAAATTTGTCTGAGTGTTGATAATTTGATTATAACATGTCTGAGTATAATCATCCTGGGGCTCATTCTATTTGAGATCAAGGTTATAAAAGTTATAAAATCTGGTAAAGCACTAAGACAAAAGTTATCATATAAAAGATGGTAAAGGGCTAAGGCCAGTCCACAAAAAACTATTTAACTGGCAACAACGTTGCACATTGCTAAATTGACTCCAAAGTTCTGCCTCAAGCCTTCTGGGTCCTGCATGTCTTGGGACTTTCAGAGACTTAGTTCCCTAAACTGCTCTGATCTGAGGCCCTCCTGAGCTATAACCCCTGATCTCTGCAACTCCAGGCCAGAGAGCTGAGCAGCCACTGGGAGTAGTACCTGTGGAGGCTCTGTTGCTAGGCAGCCTTCACCTCAGGAAAGTAAGATTTAAAACATGTGGACACATCAGTAATATACGGCCTTAATATTCCCTCTTGTTTATACTCTCAGAGTCTAATTTTATAACACCTGATATTTTGCACTTTTAATGTCTTTCTAGTATTATTATTTTTTTCTGAGTCTTTTAGTGGCCAGTTTTTTAGAGCCGATCTGAGGAATTTTAATATGCAATTACAAACCCACAATGGTCCATATATCTGGTTCTTTCTTTTCTGCCAAGAACGAATTGAGCCCTGAAATCACCAATAATCAACTGGAAACATAATTGTTGGTGATTCAATGTGAATAAAAGAAAGGAAATGGGTAAAGGAAACTCAGACATATTGAAGTCACAATATCTTGAAAATGCGTGCATTGCAGATCATTCATTCTTTTCTGGTTCATTCTCAGCTCCGATGTAATCTATTCCCAGAGCTTTTCCTGATCCCACCTCCATCTCCAGGCTTGTTACGTGAGTCTCCTCTGTGCTTCTGTATCTCCTATGTCTCTCTCTATAATTGTCCTTACCATATGGCATTAAAACTATCTACTTATATACCTATCTCTTCCATTAGGCGATAACCTTCTTGAAGGCAAGAACTTTGACTTATATGTCCTTTAATCCCCAACACCTAGCACAGTATCTATATTTAGTAAGTGCTCAATACATTTTTATGAATAAATGAGTGTCTATGAGGCACGAAACATTTTGCGGGGTGTCTTATAAATATTTAGATTTATATCATATTACAAAGTATAATCACATTAACCTTATGAGATAGGTATTACTACAGCCAATTTAAAGGGTTACCTTCAAAGGGATCCAAACTGGAATTGAAATCTACGTGACAGAAAATGCAAAGCCCTGTGCCTATCACCACTTCCTGTTGCTTGTGTGAGCTATTGTCACTGCAAGATGCTACATTATTCACTTTTTCTTTCCCAAAATAAGCCATCTATTTGTTCTCTTCCATTAACAGGTAATCAAGAATCTGTAAGATTTGCTTGCAATTATCTTGTCTTAAACATTACACTTAAGAATGTAGTCAAGTACACATTTTTCTACTGATGTCCAAGTGACAGCATTAGCCATGTAGCTTCAATATAACTGAGACATAACTCTTTTAGAGATCTCATGAGCTGTATAAGCTCATGTATTAAGTTGTACAGGTTATACATGTAAAGCCCCGTCTTTTTTATTACTTACAAAATCTTGTTTTCATCAGCTGTAAAAAGGGCCTAGAAATGATGTGAAGATTTCTCTGGCCCTTGTGGGTACCATCATCATGAATTAATGATGAAATACAGTCTGCCCACATACTTGGAAAACACCGCTATTTGTGTCCTCCATAGTCTTACATTTTTCATTCACAGGCTACAGGATCAGAAGAGAAATCTGGAATCATTAAAAATGACAACAGAAAAAACGCAGAAAAGCAGAGCTCATCCATTTCCAAATGGCAACAAATTGATCAGGAGACCAGGTTTCAGGACCCTGGTGCCCTACACCCGAGAGTGACAAGATTGAAAAGGGTAAGACATTGCTGCTAAGGAGAGGAACCATCTCAGAAAACTTGGAAAGTGACTATAAGACATATGGTCAGAGTGGACTTCTAGTCAACTTCTTTGATCCAGATGCAAGATGAGGTCAGCCCTGAGGATCAAGATGAAGGCTCCGAGCTGGCATAAGAGTATGAGACACCTGAAAGGATATTCTGGATTGCTGCCTCAGGCAGGGGTTGCTTTCATGGTATCTGAGGTCAAACCAAGCACTTTTATTCTTGGAGGCCCAAGTTTAGTCCATCATTGTTAGAAGGGAGTCATTCATATCAACCAGTTTTCACTCTTTGAATTTCTGCCTTCAGTATTCCCCATGGGATATTAGGGCCCATTTGGGGACTACAAGGAGGAATCCATGTTTCCAGATGATCTAGGAACCTCATCCAAATAAAAAATCTTCATCCTTTTTCTTGGCAATTCAAACTCTGGTGACAAGTCCAAATTCAGAGCTCAAAAAAGAAGTTGTTTCTATGTAGTTCCCTTGCCCTGCTATAAACTTAAAATCTGGCTCTATCAAAGAATAACAAGTAATTGAATTCTTTAGATAAGTAAAACTTCTTTTTATTCTAGTGATTGTTTTAGTGAACAGAAAAATTTCTTCTTTAGTCCAACAGCAAGCAAGCACATTCTCTCTCCCTCACCTTCCATCTTCTTCTTCTTTTTCCTCTCTAATTCTTACTACTTTTTCTACATAATATTGTGTAAACGACAACAAGTTGAAGAAGACAGTGCTTAGCAATACCATATGTCTGCGGCTTAAGATGTCACAAATTCAAACAATAAAAGAGGTTCTGTTACCACTGAGAAGAAACAGAAAAGAGAGTCACCTAAAAGATTCAAAAATATGCATATTTTAGTAAAATTTTCTGAATGCCCTATTATGTTATGCAAAATTCTTTAAGTGTCATGATGACAAAAACTTTCTGAGTTGCAAATAATGGCAACGGAATTTAAACTAATATATGCAAAGTCAAAGGAGTTCTTTGGAAAACCTCTAAAGGGTTGCACCAGAGCCAGAATAAATGATTCACACTAGCTCAGGAATAGAGCTGGGACTGGGGTATCTTCTGACCCAGAAGAACCAAAGAGTCCATTAGTCCTTTCCCAGAGAATCAGAAAACACTTCTCTTCTCTCAGTAATTTATTTCTGTTTTTCTCTATCTGCTTCATTCTTCTAACTGCAGACATTCTTCTGCTCATAAGTTTATAGAATAGACCATACTCACCGATAATCACTTAGTTTTATTTCTAGAGTACAAATACTCAGAAAGAGATATCTCCCTATTTCTCTCTGCTCCCATTCAAATTTCAGTCTAGACTCTTACATGAGTCACTGAATTAAGTAACCCTGAAGTAGACTTCAAGATAGTGAACTGCCAATAATAAATATAATTTAACCAATTTCAGGAAATACAGGACATTTTCATGACATTTTTAAGGATGTGATGATAAAAGAAGAAATAAGATATTACATTAAAACCACAGGGTTTACATCTTTGAAAAGTACAATAGCTTGAACATTCCTAACTGGAATAGCAAAGACCTATGAAAAATGAAAACAGTAGAAAAACAAGAAAAATATTATTAAATATATGTGGGGGCGTAGGGTGCAGACACAGAGATGAGGTTAGGAGTGCAAGAAGTTTTTGAGAGGATAACACCTGTGAAAGATAAAAGGAAACATCATTGGGGAGGACAAAGCTCAGATCACAATGCAGATTTGACCGAATCTCAGCCAAACTAAAGGAAAGCTCTGCAGCAAAGATTGCCTGTTAGAGGAGGCCAGCGTTGGATAGAAATGGCCAGGGCCTAGGACCCCTGCCATGCTTAGTTATGAACTGGGGGCTGCCAGAGAAGAGTGTAGCCTTGGCTTGAAAGCTGAGGCAAGCCCTGAAAGCATTTGCAGCAACAAATGGTCCACTGACTGCACTCCTTGCAGATGAATAGCAAATTATTTCTTGAGGAGAAATTTAAGTGATATAACTCCACTTTAACAGTATATAAAAGTAGAATGACAGGAAGGTGGATAAAAGCAGGCATTCCCAACATAAGAGAAAGCATTTTCATTTTCTTGCACATTTACCCTCATTGGATAATACTGACATTGAATATTATGTGGATGTGGTATTATTCTTTAGATTTTCAAGATTACTGATATAAAAATATGCATAGTATATTCTTGTGTGTGTATATGTGTGTGTGTGTATATATATATATATATATACACACTTCCATAACTATAATTACAAAAAACAGTAGAATGACATTTATCTTCTTTTTTGTAACTGCACAGAATCCATTTCTTTTTGTAAGAGCACTCTGTTTTGTCTTGTTTTGTTTTGATTTTTTCTGGGAGAATCATCTCTCTTGCACATTGTACTGTCAATGAAAGAGAAATGTCAGAATTTAGGCTAAATTGTGTCTTCCCCCTCCCCTACAAAAATTATGTTAGGTTGGGTGCAGTGGCTCATGCCTGTAATCCCAGCACTTTGGGAGGCCGAGTCGGGTGGATCACCTGAGGTCAGGAGTTCGAGACCAGCCTGGCCAACATGGTGAAACCCTATCTCTACTAAAAATACAAAAATTAGCCAGGTGTCGTGGCACATACCTGTAATCCCATCTACTCTGGAGGCTGAGGCACAAGAATCGCTTGAACCCTGAAGGCAGAGGTTGCAGTGAGCTGAGATCGCTCCGCTGAACTCCAGCCTGGGGGGACAGAGGGAGACTTGGTCTTTAAGAAAAAAAAAAAATTAATGTTAAAGTTCTAACCCCCTGTAACTCAAAATACATACATATTTGAAGATAGTATCTTTAAAGAGGTAACTTAGTGGAAATGAAGTCATTAGGGCAGGCCTTAATCCAATGTAACTGGTGTCCTTATGAGAAGAGGAAATCGGGACACAGGCACGTGCAGAAGGCCACAGGAGCAGAAGGTGGCCATCTGCAAGCCCAGGATAAAGGTGTGGATCAGATCCTCCCCTACTTTGCTAGGGTAGCCCTAGAGTATAGGCAGTTTTCTCATTCCCACTACAAAAGACAAGAGGGCCTGGCGCGGTGGCTCACGCCTGTAATCCCAGCACTTTGGGAGGCCGAGGCGAGTGGATCACGAGGTCAAGAGATCGAGACCATCCTAGTCAACATGGTAAAACCCCGTCTCTACTAAAAATACAAAAATTAGCTGGGCATGGTGGCACGTGCCTGTAGTCCCAGCTACTTGGGAGACTGGGGCAGGAGAATTGCTGGAACCCAGGAGGCGGAGGCTGCGGTGAGCCGAGATTGCGCCATTGCACTCCAGCCTGGGTAACAAGAGCGAAACTCCGTCTCAAAAAAAAAAAAAAAAAAAAAACAAC
>PVKV010042362.1:0-10774 GCA_004027835.1 Alouatta palliata
AGATCCTGGTTTCTCCACCTTGGACAGACTCTGCTTTTCTAAATTCATCTCCATCGTAAATACTCGCCAGGGCCAACAATTCATCCTCCTGAGCTTCTCGGTCTTCTGACGACATTTAATTTTCTGAGGAACTGTTAATAACAATCAGAAGAAAAGGATATTAACACCGAAGTCTGTATTTCAGTTCAGAGTGGACTTCATGTACATCCCATTTATTCTCCAGCTGGTGGAGCTGAGACTTCTGAAGCTGGATAAGAGGCCAGGATGTGGAACTCATATTACAAATACTATGAAAATCCTGCCATCTACGCCAGCCGACCAGGCCTAGAGACGCCCCGCTGAACCGGCGCGCCGCCTCTTCCGTTCTCCGATTTCAACCTTCTTTTCTCCAAATTTGATCCAGTTATCCCAGCATCGATTGAATCACCTCCCTTCCCCCACTGCTATGGCTGCCCCTTTTACCATATATACATACGTAACAGCAGGTACCTACCACAGAGCAGGCGCTCACCACAGGTCCTGCACTCAGGTCACACGGCCTCGAAGTTACTGTACTTCAGTTGTCATGTGCAGCCCTTCTGAACCACCTCTGTCCTGTGCTATATAAGCCTTGGGTCTGGGAATGATGGGTGGGGAGGCACCATGTTCTGATGAACTCCAGTTCTGGAAGGCCTCTAAGATTTCCAGTATATTTGCTGTTCCTGTGTAAGAGCAGGTGCTTCCTGTAGGTTTATATGTGGTAATACCATGTTTATAGGGTTAGGATTAGGGTTCTTCCCTCAACATTGAGGATTACAATTCAACGTGAGATTTGGGTGGGATACAGGGCCAAGCCATATCACTCCCAAACATAGCTCTTTAGGGGGACACAATTCAGCCCATGGCATTGGGTCTCACCAAGTCCCATGGGCAATCCAGCCCTAAGTTCCTCTCCAGCCTCTCCCAGACACCAAGGGGCATCTTGGGATTTGCGGCTGTGGACTTGAGGCCGCCATTTTCCTTTCTTGCAACCTCTGATCCTTGCAGAATTGCTGGCTGGTTAAATTTGAGGGTGGGGGGTGCAAACAACTCAGCTCATAACATGCACCAATGTGAATCACATCTAAAAAAATCTCAGATTTGGTTCTAGAATAAGAGGTACTTTGGTGGACAGTTATGATGTCTCTTTATTCTGAACGCAGCGGTATTTGCTAGGGGCAGTACCTGGCTTGGTGGCCCCTGGCCTGTCCCCAAGCTCTTCAGCATCCCAGCCTGCAGCCTGGAGACAGGCACTGGCTTAGGTTTTTGGCTCCTTGGTGGCCCAGCTTGAGGTCAGCTCCACACCCTTCTCATGACTCTCCAGCTTTCCAAAGAGCCGGGTCTTGGAGGGGAACATAAAGCAACGAAGCAACATTGTCATTGGCTCAGCCTCAGGGATGCCAGTAGAGTTCCCTTCCAGGCCTGCTTTTTTTTCTTTCCTTTTTTTTTGAGACGGAGTCTTGTTCTTGGACAAAGGGATTTGAGACACTCCCCCGGCAGGCGTTTTTTAGTTTCTCCTATTCTTGTTTCTGATCGTGTAGAGGTGAGAAGAGGACTTTGCCAGTGGGAGGAGTGGGCTCCCCTGATTTAATGGCGACCCAGAAGAAGGGCCACCAGCAAAGTGGAGTCTGCCCATGATGGTGATGTGGAGGAAGCTGGAGTGCAGTGGCGCGATCTTGGCTCACTGCAACCTCTGCCTCCTGGGTTCAAGTGATTCCCCTGCCTCAGCCTCCTGAGTAGCTGGGATTACAGGTGTGTGCCACCATGCCCGGCTAATTTTTTGTATTTTAGTAGAGACAGGGTTTCATCATGTTGGCCAGAATGGTCTCGATCTCCTAACCTCATGATCCATTCACCTCTGCCTCCCAAAGTGCTGGGATTGCAGGCCTGAGCCACTGTGCCCAGCCCAGGCTTGTTCTTTTCAGGCACGCAGTGAGGAAGTAAAAAAGAGAATGTGGGTTGGATGTGGATTGGAATGGCCTTGGAGACAGAACGTCCACTTCCAGATAGTGTCGGCAGGGGTCAGACTTGGCTCACACACACCAGGGAGTGGAAAGAAAGTGAGGTTTTTGTTTTCCTTATTTCCTGTTGGTTCAGTTGACAGTTTACACCCAATAATGACAATCCCACCAGGCATTTCCATCTCTGCCCTTTCCAGCCCAGCTCTGTCCCCAAGGCTCAGTCCATACAGGGAATGGTTCCTTCTGGAGGAACACAACCACAGAACTGGGGCCCTCTGCTGTGGCGGTGGAAGGGGGGGTCTGACAGCCAGAATCTTAGAATATCAAGACAGTGCTATTTCATGTACACTACACCTGAAGATCTGAGTTTCAAGCCCATCTAATTCTCCTTGCAAAACCTGTGAGCATCCCAGCAGGATGAGAGGGGAATTACCCACGTCTGGCTTTGCTCAGAGTAGGAGCCCTGGAAGCTTCACCCCTGAGAAGGTGAATCCAGAGACGCGTTACAGACTACCTGAATAGGTGACTGTGATTTCAATGCTACACCTTGATCGGCAACGCTTTAATTCATCATCATGATTATTGAGTGTGGCACTCTGGTATCCAGGAAAGACTTGTTCCCAACCACACACTTGCAGAGGAGAAAGAACAGCTGCCCAGGTGCCCAGCAGTGGGGCGTATTCTTTGCAGGATGTACTTCCCGTCTGCCTGCGTCCCGGTGAATCCAGCGCTTTTCTAGACAGTGTCCGCTGGGATGCATCTAGAGCGATCTCCCTGAAGACCTCATCATGGTGTGGCCTGGACTCGGAGCGGGCCTGTGAGTGTGGGGCACGCTGTGCTTGCTCTCTGCGGACACGGAAAAACTATATCACTAGTGAAATACAACAAGGGACAGACAGATGTGTCTGTTTCTCAGGAGGTCGTGTTTGATTGACTAAAACTGGGAGGGACCTTTTGCTCGGTCTGGCCTCCTGCGCGTCCTACTCGACGTGGGCTGGTTCCGACACAGCCCAGGGTGTTAACCGTCTTTATTTCTGCAAGAGTTCCCTTTGTGTTCTGCCCTCCGCTTGCCTGGGTGCGCACTGGGGAGTCTGAGGGTGTAGCGTGGGCCCTCCCTGTCCAGCCCCTGCATTCACACTATAAAAGGCACTCACAGAGCCACCACCACAGCTCCAAACTACAGTAGTGAAATAACATCTGCATTGGATCCGGGGGCTGGAAAAGACGCAAGGCCGACAGATTGTCACGGCACCATGGTGGGATCTCTGCCTGGAGCATGAGCCATCACACGTGTGGGCTCTGGGAGCAGGCGTGACCTGTGGACTGAGGCATGAGACTCCACACTGGGGAGAACCCATCCCCTGCTGGACCAGCTTTCTCAGCATCACCATCATGGGCAGACTCCACTTTGCTGGTGGCCCTTCTTCTGGGTCGCTGTTAAATCAGGGGAGCCCACTCCTCCCACTGGCAAAGTCCTCTTCTCACCTCTACATGATCAGAAACAAGAATTGGAGAAGCCAAAAAACGCCTGCCAGAGGAGCGTCTCAAATCCCTTCGTCCAAGGCCCTGTATGAGCAGCTCCGCTATGCTTGGAAGGATTGGGTATGTTATGGCAGGCTATGGGATGATCCCCCAAAGATGGTCATGTCCTAATCCCTGGAACCTAGGAATATGCAACTCTATGTGGCAAAAGGGACTTTGCAAGTGTGGTGAAGGCTCTTGAGATGAAAATTGATCCTGGGTTATTGGGTGGGCCCAATGTCACCACAGGGGCCCTTGCAAGAGGGAGGCAGGAGGGTCAGGGGCAGGAGGCGATGTGGCTGTGGAGGGAGAGACCGAGAGAGCTTGGAGGCTGCTACACTGCTGTCCTTGAGGAGGGAGGATGCAGGTGGCCTCTAAGAGTGAAAAAGGGCAAGGAAAGGATCCTCCCTGGGGGCCTCCAGAAGGAACGTAGCCTGCCGACAAAATCCTACCTCCAGAACTGTAGGGGAGTAAGCGTGTGTGTGTGCATGTGAGTGTGCGTGTGCCCGTGTGTGCATGTGCGTGCCTGTGTGTGTGAATGTGTGCATGTTTGTGTGCATGTATTTGTGTGCATGTATGTGTCAGCATGTGAGCACACGTGTCTGCATGTGTGTATGTGTTTGTGTGTATATGTGTGTACATGTTTGTGTACCTGTGTGCATGTGTATGTGGATGTGTTTGCACGTGCTTGCGTGCATGTGAGTGTGTTCATGTACATGTATGTACCTTTGTGTGCAAGTATGTCTGCATGTGTGCATGCACGTGTGTGTGCATGTGTATTTGTGTGCATGTTTGTGTGTCTGCATGTACACATGCATACCTGTGCATGTGCATGTGTGTGTGCATGTTTGCCTGTGTATGTGTGCACGTGTTTGTGTGTGTGTTTATGTGCATGTTTGTGTACCTGTGTGTGTGTGCACATGTGTGCATACACATGCATATGTGCATGTGTGTGCATGCACATGTATGCACGTGCACTTGTTTGTGTGCATGCGTGTGTGTGGATGTGCATGTGTGTGTGTGTGTAAAGTTTGTGTTCTTCCCATGACCGCCAGGTTTGTGGTCACTCGTTACAGCAGCAACAGAGACACAGTAACATGAGTGTTGGCAGCACAGAGCAGCAGCCCAGCTTTGATCTGGTAGACGGTTTTCTGGGACCATTTTATTGACTATTACACCTGTTTTAGCCTATGTGGATATGGCTAAAGAGTGATGGGAACAGAAGAAGAAAAAATGGGAATTTAGTGATCAGACCATAGGAAATGAGGTGGCTGGATCCTTCGTGTGTGGTGAGTCTTTAGTTCCTGGAAGTTAGAGTCCCAGGTGGTTGTTTCCCCAGCTGCAGACACTCGGTGCACCTGCCGCAGGGTGGCGTCCTCACCCAACCATCTGCCCTGGGCTCCCCACAGCTGGGCTGGTGGACGACGGGGTCCATGGATGGGAGTCACAGAGGTGAAAGCCGGTGGGAAATATTCCGGAACGTAAAAGTGCGTCCTGTGCTTCTACAAATCACACTGGGCGAGACTGAGACACCTTGGAAAGAGCAACGTCTCCCAGCTTCTGAACGTGGTTTCTGCTCCACTCTGAGGTGATGAGAACACCACCATGGCTCTCAGTTGCCCGAGATCCAGTTCCTCCAGTTAAACGCTGCGTTCGCCCCATGGGTCAGGGTCTTTACTGGTGGACTGACCAACTCCCATTTTCCTTCCTCTTTATTTTCTTCACAGAAGCACATGCCTAGGGAAGGGATCTAGAACAGAGTTTTAAATCACTTGTTAATATCTTATAACAAGATATTCACCGTTGGTGTGGTGAATGCCACGTGATCAGTATAAGAAAGTCCAGTGGTTTGGAAGTTCAAGGCTGGCATCTAGGGAAGGGGGTGGAGGATCCAAGGAGTGGGTAGAGCTGTGGCCACAAAGGCTCGTGGGTTTGGGGAACTGTCAGTCGATTTCAGACTAGCTCCAAAGCCAACTGTCAGGCGCTCCTCTGCCTTGGAGGATCTGCGACTGTCCAGGCTGGCACTGCCACTATCAAATGGCACCAACACCGACCAGGACTGTGCCACGTGGGGCATGTCTCCCAACCAGGGGACACTGGATAATTCTGGAGACATTTCTGATTGTCACAACTGAGAATGGAGGTGGTGCCAACGCCTAGCAGGTAGAGGTCCTACAGGATGGCACATCCTGTGATGCGTAGAACGGCCCCCACCACAGAGGTCTGCAGGCCGAGGTGGAGATTGCGTCCACCACTTAAGGAGTGACTCATATTCTCATGTTCAGCATCACAGAAAGACATAGACACTGAGTTTTCAGACCCAGGAGAAAAGCACAAAGTGAACTTTTACCCCTCAATCCCTTCACCTGTGAAATGAATGTGTGGGAACAGAGCTTCCTGGTGAAGCCTTTTCTGGTTTTGTCTTTTTCTTTTCTTTCTTTCCTTCCTCTTTCTAATGTCTAGAAATTCCTCAGGCTGATGAAATTTACAAAAATGCCAACTGGCCAGGGGATGCGAGTGAAGCGGGTGTTGACTCTAGGGCGATCCTCTCCTTGTGCTTGTAGGGGCCATGGCGGGTGGGTGGTGATGGGCTGGTTGGGGAGGGCCCAGCTGCCTCTATTTGGGGGCCCATCATTTGGCAGTTCCCCCTTTGTATTTTCTGATATGCATGAGCAAGTCCAGCTTATTTCGGGGTGGGGGCCGTTGGTGTGGTGAATGCCACGTGATCAGTATAAGAAAGTCCAGTGGTTTGGAAGTTCAAGGCTGGCATCTAGGGAAGGGGGTGGAGGATCCAAGGAGCGGGTAGAGCTGTGGCCACAAAGGCTCGTGGGTTTGGGGAACTGTCAGCGGCTGGCACGCACAGTGCTGCCACCCTTGTGGGTTACACGGACCCCCAGGAGCACCTGGGGCTGGGGGCTTGGTGTGTGTATGGGGCTGCAGGAAGGGGTGCGGGGACAGGAGGGATGCGTCAGACCATGTGTGTGGGAAACCCATTGGCAGAAGCAAGAGCAACATTTTGGGAGCAGGTGGTGCCAGAGTTGCCCCGGACAGTCCTCAGGAAAATCCATGCAGACCTCTACCAGTGTGGTTTGGAGGGCTGAGCCGTCCTATCTGGACGATGCTCACCTGGTGGCTCAGGAACCCAGAGCACTTGGGAACATCTGGATCATAACTGGGAAGCACCAGCCTGAAGACGCGTGGCCGAAGAAGCATGCTTCTACTCCGGTGTGGAGGACAATGAAACAAGAAAGGGGGACGCGGGTGTCTGACCCCTAATTGCCAAGTGACAGTGACCTGTGGCAGGCATGCTCTTCATGTGTGTAAGCTCTCACCCGGCTGCTGAGGCAGGCACATCTAGAGAGCCAAGCCCTCCTGCAGGCACCTGGGTGGTGTCACTGGGCTGGGCCTGGGAGTTGGGCTCCTCTGAACCCCCAGACCTCTTGGAGGACTCAGCAACACCCCCTCCTGCCCACAACTTAGGGCAAACAAGCTGAGGCCAGTGTGGTCCTGTGGCAGTGCTGTGTAAAGAAACAAGGTCAGGGCCTCAAGCACCTCCGATGCCAGGCATTGTGTATGCTGCATTTGCCACCTGGCACTGCCCAGTGGCCTGATTAACTTGATAAAAAGGTCCTGACCGTGGTGAGTCCAGCCTTGAGTAGATCTGCACAGGAGGGGCTGGGGCTGGCGGGCACAACTCATTGTGCTCCTGAGTTTGCCTGCCTCAGTTCACCCATGGACTGGGCAGCACCCTCTCACTTCGCTGGGTGATAATCAAGGTTGTCCAAGATGCTACATGCGCACTGTTTGTCATTCGCAGGGCCCTGGCCAGCGCCTAAGCACGCTGACAGCTACAGCCAGCTCAAGCTTATTCTGCGCTGGGTGACTCCGAGAGCAGGAGGACCGAGGGGCTCCTTCTCGTCCGTCAGCCGCCCTAGCCAAGGTCCCCAGAGGAGGCCAGGAGTGAGTCCCGCAGTCGTTTCTCCCCTCCTCATCCAAACTGCTTACTCCTTTCTGGACTGTTTTTCTACGAGAGCTGCAAGGGGTGATGGGGTGAGCTGACCGGTAAAAACTCAGCAAGTGACAAATGATGACAAGGATGACTGCCCTGTCCACCAGACCCAGCCTGAAGTCGCCCTTTGCACAAGAGCAGGTGGGCACTGTCTCCAGGGACACGTGGATCCTGGTGGTCCTGGGTCAGCTAGACACTTGTTTTCATTCCAAGAAGGGGGTGTGATAACCTGTGTCTTTGGGGTACTTGACTTGGTGATTCTAAGAGCCAAGAGTGGGCACGTACCTTTCTCACGAGCTGGGCAAAATCCCCACACTCCCGGGGCGGCAGCCCGAGCAGTGGCCGTGTGCAGGAGTCCAGCGCAGAGCCGTGACTCACAATTAGGATGACGCCCGCTGTGGAGAACAAGAACACCTCCAGGTCAAAGCCGGCCCAGAGAGCACCTGTTACGAGACCGGGGTCCACAAAGTGTTTGGGGCAGAGCTACCTCAGAGTGCCCCAAACACTTTGGGGACTCCAAAGTCTACCCAGAGTGCCCTGGAGAGACCCCTGGGCTAGGAGGTAGTGTGGCTGGTAATGGCTTAGTGACGCCTGCATCCCACCCTCGCTCGTGGATTCCTTTGCATGCAGCAGCTGCCCACCAGCCTCAGGGAGACCTAGGAAGTGCACTGAGCCGCCCCTCCCTGTGGTGGCCGGGTGCCTGGGCCCCGACAGCCGCAGACTGGGACGTAGCGGTGGCCGCTGCCCAGGCCTGACCTGGTTCACTTTAGAATGGTCAGCTGGTTGTTTTATTGCACGAGCCTGCTACGACTCCTGCTTCAGATCAGAATGCCTGGAGACCACAGGAGGAGGGGGCTCCCTCAGGTGAGATGTGTGTCCCCGCCAGCTCGGGGGAAGGTGCGGGAAGCCAGCGCTTCTGCGTGCAATTCATCCAGGACAAAGCAACGCCGGAGGGTTAGGAGACCTGCGTGGTGGGTCAGGAAAGGGGCCTCCAGCTAGAAGTTGGTTGTTTTTCCTCTCTGTCTCTTTTGTTTCCCAGGAAGCTGACTCGAATCCTTTGGACACGGGTGGTTGTGCTGACCTTCCTGGCCTGGGTCCCATCAGCACTCAGTGCGGGATGAGGGGTCCCGGGGCCTGGGCGGCAGGGGAGCGCCTGTCTGTGCACTCGGTTACTGCAGCAGCAACAGCAGCGAACGCTTTGTTGCTGGAGAGTGTGGGGGCAGGGGAAGTGAAGGCATTCATAGGTTCAGAAAATCAGCCAATTTCCATCTCAGAGAGGATTCCCCAAGCCCCAGGGGCCATCCACGCCGAGGATGGTGAGCCACTTACTGTCCTGCAGACGGGTGTTGACGATTTGCAGCACACTTGCTGTGCACCTGTCCACGTACTCCTGGTAGCTCTCGGCCGGCATGAGGGCGGACAGGGGAAACGCGGGCCTGGAAGGAGTGGGGAGAGGCTGCTGCCCTGGCCCTTTGGTATGGATTAGGAGGGCGCAGCTGTAGTTAGCTAGGGAGGGAGAATGTTCTTCTGGGATGGCTCTGCCTCAAGGCTGGGCTCATGGGCAACAGGGAGGCTCTAGGTTTGTGCTGAAAACTGGCAAAGCACTAACAGTCAGGCTCCAGCACATTCTTAGTGAATGCCAGGAGGGCTCTGTGATGGCAGAGTCAGACATGGGTGGAGAATCACAAAGACTCTCTCTTTGACCAAACTCCAGTCCAGCTCCCCTGAACCTTCTTCTCGACGCAGGCTTGACCCTTGGGCTTCTGTGTCTGTTCTTGCAGAGTGAGTTTAGCAAGAACCTGTTACCCTCGGTCTCTGATCAAGTTCCTTGTCCTCCACCGCCCTCTAAGTGCTGTCTGATCACCTTGGCCTGCCTTCAGCAGGAGTCCCCGTTTGTGTCAGTTTAGCAAGAATGACCCACCTTCTCAGGAATTTTCCAGCCACCAACCCCCACCCTACTCTGTGGCTATAAATCCCCACTTTTCCTTGTATTAGGAGTTGAGCCCCATCTCCCTTCCCTGCTGCAAGTCACACTTCAGCGGTCCCTTTTGAATCAGGTCTTTCTTGCCATTTTAAGTGTCATGGAATTTTTCCTTAACAAGAACTAGAAAAGCCCCAGTGGCAGAGAACCTTAGAACAGCACACCTGTAGTCAGTGTCGATGTTGAAATTTGCCTCTTTCAGCTCTTCCAGGCTCATGAGGGTTGGGGTGGTTTTACCAGCTTCCCATTTTGTCCATTCAAATATTCCAGGTTCCACTCGTATCTTGATTTTTTTCTCCAGTTTGAGTTCTGTATTCAACAGAATACAAATGTTTATCATCTTCAACGTTCACGCTGACCTTGCATAAATAGTCTCCTTTTAGATCTCAGACTGTCACACACACACGTCTAAGTCATGCCTTTTAAACAATGTGATTTTCTTCGTGGCAAATACCATTCTGTGATTAGGCACAGCCACGGTATTTCTGAGGTGAAAACTGATGAACTGTGGGAAGTTATCAGAGGAGTGGTGACCCTCTGTGTGCCAGGAAGGGCCAGAGTCTCCTGAGAGCTGGTGAGTGTCCCAGGCGTTGGGGCCATCCTGGTGCTTATGTGAGCACCCAGCACAGCTCCACTGCAAAACCAGCCCATGGCAGCAGCCTCCAACATGGTGGAGAGCCTGCCAGTGAGGACTTGGCCAATCCAGTGATCAAAGGACAAGATGTGACTCATCACGAAGAATGTTAGCCTCATGAGACACTTTCCTGATAAATGCTTACACAGACTGGGCAAAAGGTGAAGAATGGAAGGGGCCATCTTCTAGAACATTCTGACTCCCTGCAACTCACACTTCCCAAGCATTTTATATTTTGCTTAAAGGAAGAGCAATAAAGTAAGGCCATTTCTTTTGAGTGGAAAAAAAGACCTGCATGTTTTCATTTGGAATGGAGAAGATGTAACTGAACTCAAATGCTGGACATAAAATCAGTTCCTCAAATGTGTTTTAAGTCCATGGAATGAGCTCTTTCATCAAGCATGCTTAGAAAAGAGAGTTAAAGCAAGTTAATCAGGCCCCCAAGTCCTCCCCAAACAACTCGGCCTCTGAGTCCTCCCTCATAAACCAGGCCCCTGAGTCCTCCTCCATAAACCGGACCCCTCAGTCCTCCCCCATCAACCAGACCCTTAAGTCCTCCTCCATCAACTAGGCCCCTGAGTCTTCCTCCATCAACCAGACCCCCAAATCCTCCTCCATCAGCCAGACCCCCGAGTCCTCCCCCAATCAAC
>PVKV010042363.1:0-10773 GCA_004027835.1 Alouatta palliata
CAATTCTCCTGCCTCAGCCTCCCGAGTAGCTGGGACTACAGGCACGTGCCACCATGCCCAGCTAATTTTTGTATTTTTAGTAGAGACGGGGTTTCACCATGTTGACCAGGATGGTCTCGATCTCTTGACCTCGTGATCCACCCGCCTCGGCCTCCCAAAGTGCTGGGATTACAGGCGTGAGCCACTGCGCCCAGCCTGAAACCAATTTTTGATATAAAATGCAGTCTGAAACTCTGAAGAAAAATGCCTTAAAATTCAAATTTATCTTGCATATATGCCAGCATGTCCTCCTGGGTAATATACTTAGTGCTGGGCATTAGCCTTTCAATTCCTCCTTCTTCAAAAGATTTACTTCTGTATTCCTAGGTTCTCGAGAATCTCCAGAGAGTCAGTTTCTGGATATGACACATCTCGACTGAAATACAGAGGAATTGGACATTTTCACACTCTCTCTTCATACAGACCTGTTCATGATTACATTCTTCCACAGACTGCATTACTTATCATTTCAAAGCTCATTATCTTTAGTCTTCAGTGAGGAGTGGCTCACCTAAATAGAACATCAGATCATGAAAATACTATTTCTAGGTGGTGAAATTTTGACGTTTTTCCTCATAGCTCAGATTGGTGTTGGTGTCGTGGGGAACTCACTGCCCTTTGTGTTTTATGTGTACATATTTTTCATTCACTCTCACTTGAGGAAGCCCATCCATTTGATTTTTATGCACTTCACATTGGTCAATGTTTTCACCATCATGTTTACATTGACCCCAGATGTCGCAGCATCCTTTGGAGTGAGACTTTTTTTTGGATGATGCTGGCTATAAAGCAGTTTTGTATACCTGCAGAGTTTTCCGGGGTCTTTCCATCTGCACCACTGCTCTTCTGAGTATATTTCAAGCCATCACCATCAGCCCTAGTCATTCTAAATGGGCCTGGCTTAAATCTAAACTCTCCAGCTGCATTTTTCCCTCTTTCCTTTTCTTCTGGATCCTCAACATGCTGATCTACATCCACGTTATTGAAACTGTAGAAGCCAGAAACAATTTCACTCGTGTTGGTCGTGGGTATTCTCAAGTCTACTGTCACACTGGGCATTTTGGACGCCTCTATCCAGCGTTATATACAACTGTCATACTGACTCGAGATCTCCTGTTTGTGTTCCTCATGGTCGGGACCAGCATCTACATGGTGAGCCTCCTCCACAGACACCATGGGAGAGCCCAGCATCTGCACAGCCCCAGCCTCTCTTCCCAGCCATCTCCTGAACACAGACACCCACACTGTCCTTCTGCTGGTCGGTTGCTTTGCGTTTTTTTACTGCTTAAATGCCTTCATGACCTTCTATTCCTTTTATAGGACTGGGAAAAACCTGAGACTGGAGATGATTACTGAAATTATTTCCTCATGCTACGCAACTATCTGCTCTTTTGTGCTGATGAAAAACAAAAAAATAATTTCTCAATATATTTCTTTAATTCTAAGATGAGAATTATCATTTCTCAAACATAATTCGATCATGATCTGATGCCCCACACTTCGGCAACAGAGGAATCTCAATAATGATTTATATTAGGAAAAAAATCGTGCAGTTATTGGGCAATAGGAATGTGACTACTTTGAATTGACACATTTCCTAAGTTTTAAAAGAGATGATAAAGTCTTACTATGAATAATTATACATAAATATCATATAAACAATTTTCACATTGATTATATGTTTATTTGGAGGTTTAAATGAACATAGTACATATAATTAAAAGTAGTTTTTTGACTTGGTTTTGTTTCTTTTTAATGCTGCTATTGGAAGCCTAAAAGTACATCTAGACTTTGCATTATATTTCTGTTAAACTGCACTGCTGTAAGCAACTCTTTAAATTCATTCAACAAATATATTTGTCCACCTCACATATTCCAAGCAGTATTTAGGGGCTGGATGTATATCAGTGACCTAAACATACAAAAACACAATAACTAGAGAGAGTATATAGACCGTGCGTGATATAGAAAAAAATATATGTACAGACGATAAGAGCTATTAAGAGAAGTGCAGACTGAAAGTTTCGATGTACTTGGAGATTCACTCCTTTAAACAGAACTGAATTCACTGGTATGTTTCTCATGTCTGCATAAATGCACCCATAGTGACACCCATACCCTTATCAGGGTTGTGCGGACATATTTCATTTATGGTCTATGTTTGTCCTCCAGTCCAGTGAAGCATCATTTCTTTGACCAATACAATTAGAAATTTTTCTTTTGAAAATATTTCAGATCCATGCAGAAGCATGTTCTACTTCAAATGTATCAGTTGAGTTTTTTCTTGTATTTCTGTTTTAGTTCTTTGTAGATTTTGAAGTACGACAAAAATGGTAAGCATAAAGAATATAAACCACTCCTGAATCTTTGCAGTGGACATCACCATGTAAATCCATGCCTAGATAAAAAAAACCGAACATCAACATCTGCTGGAAGTCTCCAGGACCCCTCCCAGTCTCGCCTTCCTAAGGGTGTCTACTCACTGGAAGATTAATACCATCTAGTGTAATCATTTCTAGCATGAATTCTTCCTCAATAATTTTACAAAATCTTGGTTGAGCTCTATCTGAGACATCTCAAGGATGATCACCTCATGATTCATATCCTATCCTGTGTCCATGGGGTGCATCTGCAGACCTCCCCCGCCACGGCTCCTCTTGTCTTCACATTGCATCTGGTCTACTCATGAGAAAGAAGCTACAAAGAGAATAAAATACCTAGGAATACAACTAACAAAGGATGTAAAGGACCTCTTCAAGGAGAACTACAAACCACTGCTCAAGGAAATAAGAGAGGACACAAACAGATGGAAAAATTCCATGCTCATGGTTGGGAAGAATCAATATTATGAAAATGGCCATACTGCCAAAAGTAATTTATAGATTTAACACTATCCCCATCAAGCTACAAATGACCTTCTCCACAGAACTGAAAAAAATCACTTCAAACTTCATACGGAGCCAAAAGAGACCCCACATAGCTAAAACAATCCTAAGCAAAAAGAACAAAGCTGGAGGCATCACACTGCCTGACTTCAAACTATACTACAAGGCCACAGTAATCAAAACAGCATGGTACTGGCAACAAAACAGAGACATAGACCAATGGAACAGAACAGAGGCCTCAGAAGCAACACCACACTTCTATAATCATCTGATCTTTGACAAACCTGAGAAAAAGAAGTAATGGGGAAAGGATTCCCTCATTAATAATAAATGGTGTTGGAAAACAGGCTAGCCATGTGCAGAAAGCAGAAACTGGACCCCTTCCTGATACCTTACACTAAAATTAACTCCAGATGGATTAAACATCTAAACATAAGACCTAACACCATAAAAAACCTAGAAGAAATCCTAGGCAAAACCATTCAGGACATAGGCATAGGCAAGGACTTCATGGCTAAAACACCAAAAGCATTGGCAACAAAAGCCAAAATAGACAAATGGGATCTAATTAAACTCCTGAGCTTCTGTACAGCAAAAGAAACAATCATTAGAGTGAACCGGCAACCAACAGAATGGGAAAAAATTTTTGCAATCTACCCATCTGACAAAGGGCTAATATCCAGAATCTACAAAGGACTAAAACAGATTTATAAGAAAAAAATAAACAGACAAACCCATTCAAATGTGGGTGAAGGATATGAACAGATACTTTACAAAAGAAGACATCTATGAGGCCAACAAACATATGAAAAAATGCTCACCATCACTGGTCATTAGAGAAATGCAAATCAAAACCACATTGAGATACCATCTCGCGCCAGTCAGAATGGCAATCATTAAAAAATCTGGAGACAACAGATGCTGGAGAGGATGTGGAGAAATGGGAACACTTTTACACTGTTGGTGGGAGTGTCAATTAGTTCAACCATTGTGGGAGACAGTGTGGCGATTCCTCAAGGACCTAGAAATAGAAATACCATTTGACCCAGCAATCCCATTTCTGGGTATATACTCAAAGAATTGTAAATTGTTCTATTATAAAGACATATGCACATCTGTGTTCACTGCGGCACTGTTTACAATGGCAAAGACTTGGAAGCAACGCAAATGTCCATCAACGATAGACTGGTCAGGGAAAATGTGGCACATATACAACAGGAATACTATGCACCCATAAAAAACGATGAGTTCATGTCCTTCATAGGGACATGGATGGATCTGGAAACCATCATTCCTAGCAAGCTGACGCAAGAACAGAAAACCAAACCTACGAGTTCTCACTCATAGGCGGGTGTTGAACAGTGAGAACACGTGGACACAGGGAGGGGAGCATCACACACTGCAGTCAGTTGGGGGTGGCAAGGGGAGGGACAGTGGGGGGTGGGGAGGGATAATGTGGGGAGAAATATCACATATAGGTGATGGGAAGATGTAGGCAGCAAACCTTCATGTATGTACCTATGCAACAATCCTGCATGATCTGCACATGTACCCCAGAACCTAAAGTACAATAAAAAAAAAAAAAAAAGAAACAAGAAGATCCAAGGTCGGTAGAATCTGAATTTAAAACACCCATCTTCAAAATACATTTCGATTGTAAAGAAAATGGAAAACATTTTGCCAAATGAAATATATTTATTTATTAATGACAAACATGAACGTTGTAAAAGTTGAAAATACAGAAAAAGTCATACTCATCATATTAGATATTTCTAAGACATTCACACAGGCACAGAAAACATTTTGGCATTTGTGGCATGTGTTTTGTGGGTAATATTATACATGGATGGGTTTTATTTTATAACTCAATGTTCATTTAGCCAGACCAATTGCCTTCAGTTCTGGCACTTGCCTGAGGATGGTACTTAAAATGTACTTGTTAAAAGAGTTAAATAAATACCTTATTTAAATTATGTATTTTTGTAGGTATCTGTCACATGAGATTGCATATTTTCTGTACAGTTTAAAGTATACCTACATATAACTTTAATAGGGTATAGTATGCCATGTAGTTACATCTCTGTGGCTTACCTGAGCTTCCAATATTACCCCAAATTTAGTGCATTCTCATTTCTCATTATAGGTGCCCTGTCATGAAATATTTCTATGCATCAAGTGGTGCACTTGGCCTGTTGGGGCTAGACTACCCTCAGTGAAATTACCGATTGAAAAAACAACATCCTACTTAAAGCTAGCGTATTTCTGAACAAATTACCAAGGATTTTAACAGTGTAATTTCTCAATACTAAAGAAAGGAATTGCTCATTATACCATCTCTAAAGTGTCAACATTTAATTGATTTCCCAATTAGGCTGAGGTAATCACATCTCGATCCATTTTAACTTCTTTAATTCATAGTGGGGTTAACTCATTTTATTGTTTTTGGATGAAGGTAGTTTTTCCTATCTGGGGGTCTGGGGAAAATCAAGAGTAAAAGACTAAGTGTGAGCAAATGAAGAGAGCTAGGGCTCATCATACCCATTTCTCTTTCTGCACAGTATGGCTGAAATATTAAGAATTATTTTTCCCAAAGTCACTCAAGCAACAAGATGTAAAGTCAATTGGAAACATCAGTAGAGTGCTTGTTTCCTAAGTTTACTGAGAAATGAGACTTGATCAAAGTGTCTCATCTTGCTCTCCTCATACTTCCCAGTTTGCTTCAGAAAATTTAGTCAACACTAAGCAGGGGCTGCCTTCCCCAGATATTTGGTTGTCCTTAAACTGGATACATTTTTTTCCCCTGCCCCAATGGGGAAATTATACTAGTGTATAATTCACCAATAAAAACTGTACAGAATTAAGGAGTACAACTAGATGTTTTAATATATATATATTCATTGTGAAATAATTACAACAATCAAACCACTTAACACATTGATCATCTCACATAAATACCTTTTATTTTGAGGTGAGAACACTTGAGATGTATCCACTTAGAAAATTTCAAGGAAATGCTACACTTTTGTTAACTATGGTCATGCAGCATTACATGAGCTCTCCAGAACACAGCCATCTTGTATCACTCAAAATTTGTACACACTGACCAACATCTCCCTATTGTTCCCTCTCCAAGCTCTTGAAAACTGCTCTTCTACTTTCTGCTTCTAATAGTTTGATCGTCTTAGATACCTCAAAAAAAATGTGATCATGAGCTGTGTTCTTCTTTGACAGGCTTCTTTCACTTAGCATAATGTCTTGTAGGTCATCCACGTCATTGCACATGCCAGTTCTTCTGCTATTGAAGGCTGAATAATACTTCACTGTATGTATCTAAAAGATTTTCTTTATCCATTCATCTACCTATGTTTCTACATTTCACTTATTGTGAATGATGCTGTAATAAACTTGGGAATGCAGATATCTTTCGGATATTTGTTTCCATTCCTTTGGATGTATAACCAGTTGTGGGATTGCTGGATGTTATAATAATTGTATTTAAAAATTTTTGAGGAACCTCCATTCTATTTTCCATAATAGAATGTATACTAATTTACATTCCCACTAACAGTTTGCAAAGGATCCCTTTGTTTCACCTCCCCACCAACACTTGCTGTCTTTCATCTTTCTGGTAACAGCCTTCTAACAGGTGTGAAGTAATAGTTCGATGTGGATTTGATTTGCATTTCCCCGACAAATACTGATGTTGAGCATCTTTTCATATACTCGTGGGCATTTTCATATACTGATTGGCTTTTGTTTATCTGGAAAAGTCTTTATTTCTCCTTCATGTTAATGTATAATTTCATTGGATATACTATTCTAGGGTGAAAGGTTTTCTCCATCAGGCCACTCTCTCCTGCCCTGAAGATTTCCACTAAATGTCTGCTTCCAGGCATACTGGAGGTCCTTTGTATGTTATTTTTATTTTGCTGCGTTTAGGATCCTGTCTTTATCCTTGATCACTGACAGTTTGATTACTAAATGTTTTACATTAGTCTTCTTTGGGTTAAATTTGCTTCATGTTGTATAATCTTCTTATACTTTTTTCATATCTTCTCTATGTTTGGCAAGTTCTCTGTTAGTGAACTTTCTACCCTGATCTCTATCTCTCAACCTTCTCTTCAACGGTCATAGATTTCCCCGTTTAAGAGTATTTTCTAGATCTTGAAGGTGTGCTTCAATCCATTTTATTCTTCTTTCTTTTGTCTACTCTGACTGTGCGTTCTGTCTTCATTCTCACAAGTTATTTCTTCTGCTTGATCAATTCTCCTGTTCAGGGCTCTGATGCATTCTTCAGCATTAACATTGCATTTTCCAGCTCCAGCATTTCTGCTTCTTTTTAATCATTTCAATCTATTTGTCAAATATATCTGATGCGATACTGAATCCATTCTCTGCGTTATCTTGGATATCACTGAGCTTCCTCAAAAATAGCTATTTTAAGGTGACAGGTGCACAAAAATCTCAGAAATTGCCACTAGAGAACTTATTCATGTAACCAAAAACCACCTGTTTCCCAAAAACAAATAAAATTTTTAAAAAGAAAAAAATAGCTATTTTAATTTTGTGTTTGAATTGTTATATATCTCTGTCTCTCAAGGACTGGTCAGTTGTGCCTTACTCAGTTTGTCTGGAGAGGTCATGATTTCCTGGGTAGTACTGATGCTTATGGATGTTCATCAGTGTCTGGGCATTGCAGAGTTAGGTATTGCAGTCATCACAGTCTGGGCTTGTTTGTGTCTTCCTTCTTGGGAAGCCTTTCCAGAAGTTTGAAGGGACTTGGGTGTTGAGATCAAAGTCTTTGGTCACTGCAGTCATCAATTCATTCATAATGACACCCCCATGATATCAGGGTTATGTTGATATATTTCATGTATGGTATATGTACACCCTCCTCTCCATCAGAGCTTCAGCTGTTTGATCAATACAATCTGAAATTTTTCTTTTCAAAATATTCCAGATCCAATTCAGGCTTCATCATTAAGCATGCTCTCCTTCAAACATATCAGTTGGGTTTTTTCTTTATCACTTTTGAAGTACAACAAAAAGTGGTAAACATATAGAATATAAAAAAAACTCCTGAATCTTTAGTGGACACCACCATGTAAATCTGCACCCAGATCGAGAAACTGAACATGAACAGCTCTTAGAAGTCCCTGGGACCCCTCTCAGTGACTCCACCCTAAGGATGTCCACTATCAGTAAGAAAAACACCATCTGCTGCAATCATTTTCAGCATAAATTCTTCGGAGCAATTTCACAAAATCCTGATTGAGCTCTATCTGAGACATTGCAAGTATGATCACCTCATGATTTATGTCCTGTTCTGTGCCCATGGGGCACATCTGTAGACCTCCCCCAACACGGCTCTCCTTGCATCCCTTTATATTGGATCTGATCTGCTCATGAGATAGAAGACTCAAAGTCAGTAGAATCTGAATTTAAAACAGCCATCTTCAAAATGCATTGTGAGAGGAAAAATCCCATCCAAAAGTGAGCTAAGGATATGAATAGACAACTCTCAAAAGAAGATATAAGAATGGCCAACAAACATATGAAAAAAATGCTCAAAATCACTCATCAGGGAAATGCAAATCAAAACCACAATGCGAACCCACCTCACTCTTGTAACGATGGCCATAATCAAGGCATCAAAAAACAATGGATATGGTTAAAGAGAAATGGAACACTTTTACAAAGCTGATAGGAATGTAAACTAGTACAACCACTGTGGAAAACAGTGTGAAGATCCTTAAAGAACAAACATTGATCTACTGTTTTATCCTGCAGTCCCACCCCTGTATAAGGAAACAAAGTCATTATACGAACAAGATACCTGCACACACATGGGTATGGCAGAATAATCCACAATTTAAAAAATATAGATCCAGCTCAAATTTCCATCAATGAGTGAATAAAGAAAATATGGCCTATGTAAATATCACGAAATTCTACTCGGCCATAAAATGGATTGAAATAATGGCATTCACAGAAACCTGGATGGAACTGGAGACCATTATTCCAAGTGAAATAATTCAGGAAAGGAAAACCAAACATGGTATGTTCTCACTTATAAGTGGGAGCTAAGCTATGAGGACACAAAGGCCTAAGAATGATACAAGGGACTTTGGGGATTCAGGAAAAACGGTGGGAGGGGGAGGGGGATAAAAGACTACACATTGGCTGCAGTGTACACTGCTTGATGGATGGGTGCAAGAGAATCTTAGAAATCACCACTAAAGAACATATACTTATAATAATCTCTGATGATGGTTTGAATTTCTGTGGAATCTGTGGTGATATCCCCTTTATCGTTTTTTATTGCATCTATTTGATTATTTTCTCTTTTCTTTTTTATTAATCTGACTAGTGGTCTGTCTATTTTGTTGACCTTTTCAAAAAACCAACTTCTGGATTTATTGATTTTTTGAAGGGTTTTTCATGTCTCTATCTCCTTCAGTTCTGCTCTGATCTTAGTTATTTCTTGTCTTCTGCTAGGTTTTGAGTTTTTTTTATCTTGCTCCTCTAGCTCTTTCAATTTTGATGATAGGGTGTCAATTTTAGATCTCTGCTTGCTTCTCATGTGGGCATTTATTGCTATATATTTTCCTCTAGAGACTGCTTTAAATGTATCCCAGAGATTCTGGTATGTTGTGTCTTCATTCTCGTTGGTTTCAAAGAACATCTTTATTTCTGCCTTCATTTCATTGTTTATCCAGTCAACATTCAGGAGCCAGTTGTTCAGTTTCCATGAAGCTGTGCGGTTCTGAGTTAGTTTCTGAATTCTGAGTTCTAACTGGATTGCACTGTGGTCTGAGAGACTGTTTGTTATGATTTCCGTTCTTTTGCATTTGCTGAGGAGTGATTTACTTCCAATTATGTGGTCAATTTTAGAGTAGGTATGATGTGGTGCTGAGAAGAATGTATATTCTGTGGATTTGGGGTGGAGAGTTCTGTAAATGTCTATTAGGTCGCTTGATCCAGGTCTGAGTTCAAGTCCTTGATATCCTTGTTAATTTTCTGTCTTGTTGATCTGTCTAATATTGACAATGGGGTGTTCAAGTCTCCCACTATTATTGTGTGGGAGTCTAAGTCTCTTTGTAAGTCATTAAGAACTTGCTTTATGTATCTGGGTGCTCCTGTATTGGGTGCATATATATTTAGGATCATTAGCTCTTCTTGTTGCATTGATCCTTTTACTATTATGTAATGTCCTTCTTTGTCTCTTTTGATCTTTGTTGGTTTAACAACTCTATGCACATCAACTAGTAAACCTGGAAGAAATGGATAAATTCCTGGACACTTGCATCCTCCCAAGCCTAAACCAGGAAGAAGTCGAAACCTTGAATAGACGAATAACAAGGTCTGAAGTTGAGGCAGCAATTAGGAGCCTACCACCCAAAAAAAGCCCAGGTCCAGATGGGTTCACAGCTGAATTCTACCAGACATACAAAGAGGAGCTGGTACCATTCCTTTTGAAACTATTCCAAACAATTCAGAAAGAGGAAATCCTCCCCAAATCATTTTATGAGACCAACATCATCCTGATACCAAAACCCGGCAGAGATTCAGCAAGAAAAGAAAACTTCAGGCCAATATTCATGATGAACATAGATGCAAAAATCTTCAATAAAATACTGGCAAACCGACTGCAACAGCACGTCAAAAAGCTTATCCACCATGATCAAGTAGGTTTCATCCCGGGGATGCAAGGCTGGTTCAACATACGCAAATCTATAAACATAATCCACCACATAAACAGAACCAAAGACAAAAACCACATGATAATCTCAATTGATGCAGAGAAGGCCTTTGACAAAATCCAACAGCCCTTTATGCTAAAAACCCT
>PVKV010042364.1:0-10772 GCA_004027835.1 Alouatta palliata
AACACTGAAACAGATTGTCAGGGAGGGTCCACCCTATCTATGCAAACTGACCCCTAGAGAGGCCATTGTGAGCAGGATTATCCAGATGTTGGCTGCCACTGTCAGGGAATTGCTGTTCTTGCTTTGCTTTGCTCACTGGCTCTGTGCCCCATGACAAGCCTGCACTGTCAGCTCTGCTGCTTTCTGCTGCTTTTACTGACTTCAGCTGAGGATCTTTCAGGGATTTATATGACCTAAATCAGTAATTCAGAAATATTTTGGTATTTAAGAACAGGAATATGCACTGAGATCCCTTTTAATGTCTCCCTGAGTCATGCATTTCAGTCCAGACATATCGCTGTCTTTTATAATTTAAAAAACGCATCCTGTGGGTATACCTTCACTGACACTTTTACAGAAAGCATGCCTTATTTCTCTATTGAACCTTCTTCATAAGCTGTTACAATTATTATTGTCATAGACAATAATTACATTAAATGACTGTTATGACTTATCAAAGCAGAGTCACCTTAAAAGAAACAACCTGTAAAGTGTACCGAATGTCTAAAAAAAAGAAAAGAAAAAGAAAAAAATAATGGACAGGAAATTCAGATAAACAAAGAATAAAAAGAAAGAAAACTGCAACCAAATTCGAGGTACAAGGAGAGAACAGAAACAAAAACAAAAACAAATAAAACCTGTAAGAGAAGTTCCTAATTTCCAATTTCCAGTGGAAAATCCAAAATTTACCAAAAGAATCTACACAACACAAAAGATTAAAAGGTGCTGGTTGACTTTTCTGCCTCTGTAATCTGGATGATGATTGAACCTCAGCTTATTAAAATGTGTCAGTTGAAAAATCTTCACAGACTTAATCCTTTGCCCCCAATTAGTTAGCCAAGGATTCCTCTAATGTTGAATGAAGAGTTCTGTATTATCTTGGTGAGGTTACTGACATCAAGTAAAGGTAAAACAGGTATCCCTTATCTTAACTGTGAGAATCACTGGCTTTCCTAACTCTTCCATGGTGTGTTTCTAGATTCTAACAGAAGGTGTGACCGATGTAAGTTCAGCGACAACACTCTAATCGGACCAATTGGTCATGTGCCTCAACTCCAAAGAGTTACCTGTCCTATAGAGCACTTAGGGGAAAGATTGTACCCTGTGCCAATGATGGTCTCATTGGGTGGTCACTTGTGTGAAGCAAGAACAGTCACTATGTGACATAAAATGTCAGGGAGATGGGGAAGAAAGAGAAAGAAAAGTAAAACTAAATTACAGATTCAAGGAGGAAACCAAAAAAAAAAAAAAAAGAAAAAATGAGAACAGAAGTTCCTAATTTGCTTCTTCCCGTTAAAAATACAAAATTTATCAAAAGAATCTACACAAAAGGTTAAAAGGTAATGGTTGAAATTTCAAGCATTACTTGAAATTTACAATCACTTATGTGTTAATTCATTTTGTTATGATTGGAGAGAATATCTGAGATTTGGTAATCTATAAAGAAGAGAAATTAATTTCTCACAGTTCTGGAAGCTGAGAAGTTCAAATTCAAGGCAGTGAGAGGTTTGGTGTCTGGTGAGTGCCTGGTCTCTGTTTCCAAGATGGTGCTTCAACGCTGCAGCCTCCGGAGGGAGAAACACAGTTTCTCACATGGCTAAGGAGCAGAGGCAGAGCCACCAAGTGCAGTGGCTCATGCCTGTAATGCCGGCACTTTGGGAGTCCTGGACAGGCAGATTACTTGACGGAGGGCAGTAGTTAAAGATCAGCTTGACCAACATGACAAAATCCTGTCTATACTCAAAGTACAAATATTAGCAGGGCATGGTGGCATGTGGCTGTAGTCCAGTTGCTTGGGAGACCGAAGTGAAAGGATCACTTTAGTCCCAGAGGCAGAGATGGCAGTGAGTCAAGATTGTGTCGTTGTACTCCAGCCTGGGTGACAAACAAGATTCTGTCTCAAAAAAAAGCAGAAATAGAAAGCAGAGTGGGGGCATATACTCTCAGAAGCTCTTTTTTAGCCTGGCATGAATCCAGTCATTGGGGGAGTCCTTGCCACCTAAATACCTCCCATCAGGTTCCACTTCTCAGCACGGTTGCATCGGTGATTGTTTATAACACATGAGGTTTGTGGAGACAAACATTGAAATAATAACAATTGAGACTCACACTCGTAAGAGCAGATGGCTAACTGAAACCTTAGAAATATCTTTGCTGCTTCTGCTGCTGTCTATGCCTGTGTTACAGCAAATATTCTGATCTTCAGAATTATGGGGAGGAGATGGCTGGGAGCAGCGTTTCCTACCTGTAATGATCACTTGAGCCCAGGAGTCTGAGACCAACCTGGGAAACATAATGTGACTTTGTCTCAAAAAGAAAACAATATAGCATAAAAACATAAAAAAGGAAAACAAAGAAAAGGAGAAAATGAATTATGGGGAGAAGCCAGTGACCAACCAATGTGGCTCACTGAAGTGGTCAATTTCAACCAAACTTACAACCAGGGTTCCTAAACTCTGTAACCTTCTAGTGCCCATAGAATTGTGATGTTCCTGAGATACAGAAGTCTGGAGTAAGAAACTTCAAAATATAATCACCTTCAACGTATTAAGTGTCTACAAAAAAAAAAAAAAGAATCCAAAATAATGGACTCCCGCTGAGCAGTCTAGATAATGATAGTAAAAAAGGACAAAAACGTCAAGGAGGTGGGGAAAAAAAGAGAAAGAAAAGAAAAACTATATTATAGATTCAAGGAGAAGACCAAAAAAAACAAATCGGAACAGAACTTTCTAATTTTCAACTTCCAGTTAAAAATACAAAATTTACCAAAAGAATCTACACAAAAGATTAAAAGGTAATGGTTGACTTTTCTTCCTCTGTAACTTGGATGTGGATGATGATTGAATGTGAGCGTCTGTTAAAATGCGTCAATTGGAAAACTTTCATACATTTAATCATTTGTCTTTAATTAGTTAACCAAGGATCCCTCTGATTTTAGATGATATATCTGGCTGAATACGGTGACTCACAACTGGCTAATTTTGTATTTTTGTTAGAGATGGGGTTTCTCCATCCCAGCACTTTGGGAGGCTGAGACGGACGGATGACCTGAGGTCAGGAGTTTGAGACCAACCTGACCAACATGGGGAAACTCCATCTCTACTAAAAATACAAAATAAGCCGGGCCTGGTGGCACATGCCTGCAGTCCCAGCTACTTGGGAGGCTGAGGCAAGATAATCCCTTGATCCCGGGAGACGGAGTTTCTGTGAGCTGAGAACACAGCATTGCAATCCAGCCTGGGCAACAAGAGAGAAACCCTATTTCAAATATAAATAAATAAAAAGAAAAATAAATGATAAATCCTCTAGTACCTTAATGACGTCACTAAATATAAACTGGAGATAAAAGAGGTATCCTTTGTCTTAACCATGAGAACCACTGGTTTCCCTAAATTTTCCAAGATGAGAGCACACACTGGGATGATATATACAGAAAAAATAAAGAGATACAATAAGTAATATGCAATTAAATTAAGTCTTTTGCATTTTTCAATAGCTTTACAAAATGGGATTCAATGGATGTTCCTGACTCCAGTGAAAAAATATAATATGACTAAATATTAGTTAAAATAGGATACTCAAGTATTGAAATCCATGATTCAAGACCTATTAGTAATAATCCCACTGTTTCTGGGTTCATCCTCAATTTTCTGTGCTCTCCCACTTTGAAAGAAGTATGACATCTCAGAGTGAATTAATGGCAGCATTAATGGGGTGATCTCTCTCGATGTTACTGGCATGGCTTACACCATCCATTCAGCTAATGGTAAATATCAGGCTACTACAGATTTAGCTAGGTTTTTTCAGGCTGATTTCAACAGCTTCCTGGCCATGCTTTCCCTTTACCTCAAAGGAATTTTATGCACCTCAACCTACCAATCGTGGAGACCTCAGCAGTTTTGCTTTTGCACACAGACTTTGCAGGGAATATCCCAACTTCATTCAATGTCTTCCAGAACTGCAGGTATGATTTACACTGATGACATTCTCCTCCATGGTATTCAATTTGAAGCACTCATTCAGGCAGGCCATGAAAATACTCACGAACGAGTTTATACAAAGGGAATGGGTCATTACCCCCACACAGTGCAAGCCCCTTATTTGATTAAATGCCTGAAAATTATTTTCTATATGAAAGCAACTCAATCTCTGACACTGTGGAGGAACAGCTATTAAACCTCTCAATGCCCGCAAACTGAAAACGAGCCAAAATTTTTAACCCTTTTTGGATTTTGGAGGAAACATATTCATCATTTATAAATTTTGCTTAAGGTCACTTATGCTATTAGTCTGAAATCCAACCACCTTGAATGGTGCCCCCTCCACAAAAGGCTTACAGACTCTAAATTGCAGTACATTAGGCGCTCAGAGGCACTGAGCCTGTAACTGTCCATACTCAGTTGCTCAGCATGCCTTGGATTCTAGAAGCAGCACCCCGCTAGCTCAGCACAGGTATAGGAGGAATCCTTGTCACATCATGGAGAAAGATGCGGGACCTCTGCCATATTAGTTCTGCTGGAAGGGGTAGCCTGTCTACCTTGTTCTTAGTCTCTGCTTTATGCCATGGCTTTAGGAGACCACTCCACTCTTAGGCCCATCAGCTACCAAGAGAACCTCCTTCCTACCCCTCACCAGGATCAAATGAGAAACAGCAGTGTGGTTTACACACTGTATGGATGGCATAACCATTTTCATGTGTGATGA
Organism: Alouatta palliata; assembly: GCA_004027835.1. Lineage (NCBI taxonomy): Eukaryota > Metazoa > Chordata > Mammalia > Primates > Atelidae > Alouatta > Alouatta palliata. The sequence goes on from PVKV010042364.1 coordinate 4,744, forward strand.
GTGCAGTAGGAATTTACTACTATTTATTTATTAATCAGGACATTCTTAATAAGCAATAGGACTCTAAGGTTGGTCAATGGATGAAAGTTCTCAGAGCTGGAGCCCCTGACCAACAGTCTGCCCAATATGCCCAGTTTTACTAACTATGGGGCCATGACCTCAGAGTTACCTGCTTCAGAGTAAATAATTCTTGCCTCACAAATATCCAAAGTCTAACTCAAGGTCATCCATTTTTCTGTATACACTGAGGCCACAATACAAAGCTGCTGCAGGATTTGGATCGCCTTTGTAGTTCCAGCTATTATTGAGAGGGACCAAGGACTCATTTCACTTCCCAGAATATGCAATGCTGGGTTCCTAAAGAAGGCATTCAATGGAACTATACTTCCCTTACTAGATTAAGCTGTCAGCTTCAGTGAGCACCATAAAGGCTTACTCAAACAAATTCAAATAAAATAAAATATGGTGCGTCCAATCAACTCTTAAACATTGGGGTAGGGAGGATCCTAAAAAAAAAATAGTGGAAATCTATTTTTATACTTTTTCACTCTTGACAACTTTTAATCCTCACCCCTTCATTCTTTGCTTTGGCTGCACATCTGGGCAATCTGCTAAGAAAGCCCAGGTACTCCCTCCTTCAGTGCAGTAAACAGATTCTAACCACACAAGTTTCATCCTGAGCAAGTGATCCTTCACCCTGACCACACCTTAACCTCAAGAAGAACACCCAGCCTGTCTTCTTTCTCTGCTCTCATAGTACATTTCCAGACCACATACGGGCCCCTGTGCTCTCCTGCAACACCCCAGCATATGAGAAACACTCCTGTTTCTGTCATTCTAGTGTGTGTATCAGTGTGTGACATCATCGGTCTTTGTATCTGGACTAAATTTGATCGGTGTTCAATTTTTCCCATGCAAGATTGACACAATAATACATGGGATGCTGTATGATCTCAGTTTAATTTTTGAGATATTATGGAAAAGTCCCAACATGCAGAAAGAGAGATATAACTCTGTAATAGATTCCTACGACCCCCATAGATCCATTACACAATTTCAATAATTATTATGGTCAGTTTTATTTTATCAAGATCATGCTCTTTCCACTTTCCCCAAATCATTTTAATGCAGTAATCGTACATCTTATCATTTTATATATATCTTAAAATAAATCCCTAAAAAAACAATTTAAAAGTGTAAGTGCAGTGTAAGTATTACACTAAATATATAAATATAGGTGCATTCCTTCTCTGGGTGGCCCACCCTCCTGGCGCTTCAAAGTGTTCATGAATCTCCACTCCTTCTATGACATTCTTCAAGAGTTTGTATAAAGTTTATTTTCCAGGTCCCCCCACCATTCGCCTGGAAGTACTAATCACTTGGTCTTCTGCTCTGCAGCCCTATTCTGAGGCTACCCCAGGGCCCCAACCCAACCCACCTCATTAACATAAATCCAGTGGATCCAAAAATGCTCCTTATAAATAAAAAATGACTGGCTGGGAGCCATGGCTGTCATCCCAGCACTTTGGGAGGTCAAAGAAGGAGGGTAAAACCAGGTGCTCCAAACCAGCCTTGCCTATATAGTGAGACACGAGACACCATTTCTACAAAAAGAATAATTTAAAATAGCTAGGCCTGGTGTCTGCAGTCCTAGATATTTGGAAGGTCGAGGCTGGAGGATCTCTTGAGCCCAGGACTTCCAGGTTACAGTGAATCATGATTGCACCACTGTACTACAGGGTGACAGAGCAACATCCTGTGCCCTCCACCAAAAAAAAATTTAAAAACCCAGCACTAGCTCTCATGCTCCACTCAGTGCAAGATGGGTTACTTCTGCAGCTCTCACTCCATCATGACCAATCTTCAGGTCCCTACCACTGTCCCCGTCACCAATCTGGACCCTGGAGAATCAATCAGAGAACAAGATACAGTTGCCCTCTGAGAGCTGTCACTTCCCTTATACTGACTGTGCAAAGAAAGAAAACAACTCCCTACAGGGTATAAGACTGAATGGTTCTGAGGTCATCATATTGGTGAACTAGAAGTGGGAACCATATGCATATATATATATATACGTACACACACACACACACACACACACATATATATATATGTGGTTCACTTTTTACTCTGACATCTTACATGAGAAAATTCTTTTGTACGTTGTATGAGAATCACAGATTTAGACTTCTCATAATGGGGTTCATGCTGGTTTTGCCCTAATTATATCTAAATACGTCTGAGGTGTTCTGCATAATCAGCATATCTACCATTAAACAGTCAACAGAAGTATGAGAAACACAAACCATTCTTGGAATATCTTGAGTTCCGTGCCACATCAAATTCTGTATTTTAAAAAATGTTTTCCAGGCTGAGCTCTGTGGCTCAAGACTGGAATCCCAGCAGTGTGGGAGGTCCAGGCAGGAAGATTGCTTGTGGTCTGGAGTTTGAGGCTACAGTGAGCTATGATCTCTCCACTGCACTCCAGCCTGGGTCACAGAGTGAGATTCAGTCTCAAAATAACAACAACAACAACAAAAAAAAAAAAACATAGTTTTCCAGAAGATCAGTCTTCATTGGTGTTTATCTTTACACAAACATTAAGGAGAAACTGAGGTTGATTTTCCTTGTTTTCATGTGACCGTAAAAGGGTGGAGTGGGGAATCAAGGAACCAGCCCCAGATGACTCAGGTAATGTGAGAGCAGGCCTGGGATCCACACACAGGACACACACCCAGACAGAACCACAATGCCTGGCCTTCCTCTTTCCTCTATCCCTATGTAAACTAATCTGGAAGATTTTTGTGATTAAAAACAGTGTCGACAGGAAAAGAGAGAGGATTGGTAGAGGAAGGAAAGTCCATTAAGATTAGGGACAATTGTGAGGGAGAAAAGAAAAAAGAGACAGGATTAAGGGCCTTGAGATGGATGGAAAGGGGAGCGGCGGCTCAAAGAAAAGAGGAGAAATCATCAGTATTTAAACACACCACATCCTATGTGAGTACAAGCTAGTGGTCCTTATTTCAGGAGGTATTGGGAAGTCTGCTCTGACAGTTCAGTTTGTTCGGGGAAATTTTTGAAAAATATGGCACAGTGATAGAAGTTTCCTACAGAAAACAAGTGGGAGTTAATTACCAAGAGTGTATGCTCGAAATCAAGGATACTGCAGGGACAGAGCAATTTACAGCAATGAGGAATTTGTATATGAAGAATGGCCAAGGTTTTACACTAGTATATTCTATTATAGCTCAATCCACGTTTAATGACTTACAGGACCTGAGGGAACAGATTTTATGGGTTAAGGGCACAGAGGATGTTCCAATGATTTTGGTTGGCAAAAAATGTGACCTGGAAGATGAGCGAGTAGTTGGCAAAGAACAGGGCCGGAATTTAGCAAGACAGTGGTGTAACTGTGCCTTTGTAGAAACTTCTGCAAAGTCAAACATCAATGTTAATGAGATATTTTATGACCTGGTCAGACAGATAAATAGAAAAACACCAGTGGAAAAGAAGAATCCTAAAAAGAAATCATGTCTGCTGCTCTAAGCTTGTAGTCAACAGCAGCTCTGAGCCAGATTACAGGAATGAAGAACTGTTGCCTGACTGGAAAGTGCCAGCATTTCAGACTTCTTCTTTTTTTTTTTTTTTAAAGATGGGGTTTCACCACACTGGTCAGGCTGGTCTTGAATGCCCGACTTCAGGTGATCCACCTGCCTTGGCCTCCAAAGTGCTTGGATTACAGGTGTGAACAACTGCGCCCAGCTCAGATGTCAAAAAATAATTCTGAAGAGGCTTCTCACGCTGTATATATTATGTGAAGAATTTAGATCTTATGTTGGTTTGCACAAGTTCCCTGGAGAAAAAATTGCTCTGTGTATATATCTCTTGGGAAATAAGACAATAGTTTTTCTCCTTTGCAATAGCAGTTAAACAGGTGTGAAAATATACTTGACTCTCATATTATAATACAAAAGAGCATGGATGCATTTCAAATGTTAGATATTTCTATTATAGCAAATAATTTCATATTGACCTTTTTATCATGATTCCTCCCTATCAAGCACTAAAAAGTTGAACTGTTATACATTATATCTGTGATGATATTATGAAATATCCCCTCGACCTCATTACAGCAGATAACTTTCTTGAGTCATTGACTTCAATTTATATTTTAAAAAATGTGGACTATCATCTGTCATTGTAGCCTAATTAAAATTGTTTGTGCATAATGCTTTGGAAAAATGGCTCTGTTTTCCTATAGAAAAAAAAAAAGACTGGGATAACTGATTTCTATGGCTTTCAAAGCTAAAATATATAATATATTAAACCAACTCTAATATTGCTTCTTGTGTTTTACTGTCAGATTAAATTACATCTTTTACGGATGATTAAATTTTAGTATACTTAAAGAAACAAAAAAAGAACTAAGAGAAATTAACTTACCTGGAAGGAAGCATCGATATGCTGAAAAATGATTAGCCTTTGGAAAGGAAACTTTTGTTTATTTAATCTTTTTTGAGACAGGGTCTCATTCTGTCATCTAGGCTGGGGTTGCAACCTCTGGCCCACAGGTTCAAGCCATTCTCCCACCTAAGACTCTAGAGTAGCTGAGACTACAAATGTGGGCCACAATGCCCCGCTAGTTTTTGAATATTTTAGTAGAGATGTGGTTTCACCATGTTGGCCTAGCTGGTGTCAAACTCCAGAGCTCATGTGATCTGCCCACCTCAGCCTACCAATCAGTAACAAATCAGGTGTGGTGGCTCAAGCCTGTAATCCCAGTACTTTGGGAGGCTGGCGAGTAAATCATGAAGTCAGGAGCTTGAGACCAGTCTGGCCAATATGGTGAAACCCCGTTTTTACTAAAAATACAAAAATTCGCTCAGTGCAGTGGTGGGCGCCTGTAATCCCAGCTACTCGCGAAGCTGAGGCAGGAGAATCGCTAGACCGTGGGAGACGGAGGTGGCAGTGAGCCAAGATCATGGCACTGCAATCTAGCCTGGGCGACAGAGCAACATTCTGTCAAAAATTACAAGATAATAAATAAATTAAAACTTAATGAGCTTTCCCATTTTAACTAAGGAATGGTAATTCTAGAGTTCTGCCACAACTTTATGGTTGACAAAACATTCTTAATTCATTCTTTACAGATCTAACTTTAGATCCTGAAACAGCAAGTCATAATCTTGTATCTCTGAGAATAGATTACAGTGAGATTTGGAAAGACATCCCAAAGACTCAACATGCAAAAAAGACTAATGCTGCTATTCCTAGAAGGAAGAGAAAGAGAACCAAATCAAACAGGATAGATCTAATGGTGTTGTTTGTAAGAACTGTCTTCCCAGGAGATAGAAAAAGACACCATCATGATAGGATTCATTCTTTAGTATTCAGCTACAGAAATGTAATAATGTTGCCGAAGTCATTACAGTAGGTAGAGTCCCAAGGGTTCTTCTGCTAAAAGTAAAACCCAGAAATATTAGGATTTTTCTGGACAATGAAGTGGGTGAGGTTTAATCTTATAACTTGAATGCAAGGTCTCATATCTTTTCTTCAAGTGATATTTTTATGAATCTGTTTAGGCTATGTTTCCCACTGGATGCGATTTATAACCTCATATAATCAGCATAGTAATAGATTATGAATGATGAATTATTTAAAAACTATTTTCTATTTTATTTAGGAGAGGAGCTCTAGAATTCTGAATTCTGTGTCTACAACTTATAAGCAGAAAAAGACTTTTTATTTCATTATTTTAGCAACTATCAATAAAATATTATTTAAAACGGCCTACTCTTCAGAGATGTAATGAGAATAAATTGTAAAGTATTTTTGATACTCTAAGATGAAAGACAGTGTACTTAGTCAATATTTAAATGCTTTCCACACTATGAATTTTATCAAAATTATGTAGGTATTAGCTCAGTCCAGCAACAAAACAGGCTGATATAAAAACAAAAATCTCCTGAGTCATGCCATCCTTTGCCAAATTCCTGGTAAGCAGAGGCATGATTTATTCTAGTGACCTT
>PVKV010042365.1:0-10767 GCA_004027835.1 Alouatta palliata
GTTGGGGGGAAAAAGGGGAGGGACAGCAGGGGGTGGGGAGTTGGGGAGGGATAGCATGGGGAGAAATAACAGATACAGGTGATGGGGAGGAAGGCAGCAAATCACACTGCCATGTGTGTACCTATGTAACAATCTTGCATGTTCTTCACATGTACCCCCAAACCTAAAATGCAATAAAAAGTATATATATTTAAAAAAACGCCTGTAATCCCAGCACTTTGGGAGGCCGAGGCGGGTGGATCACGAGATCAAGAGATCGAGACCATCCTGGTCAACATGGTGAAACCCCGTCTCTACTAAATTTACAAAAATTAGCTGGGCATGGTGGCACGTGCCTGTAGTCCCAGCTACTCGAGAGGCTGAGGCAGGAGAATTGCTTGAACCCAGGAGGCGGAGGTTGCGGTGAGCCGAGATCGTGCCATTGCACTCCAGCCTGGGTAACAAGAGCGAAACTCCGTCTCAAAAAAAAAAAAAAAAAATACAAAAATTAGCTGGGTGTGGTGGCAGGCACCTGTAATCCCAGTTACTTGGGAGGTTGAGGCAGGAGAATTGCTTGAACCTGGGAGGTGGAGGTTGCAGTGAGATGAGACTGTGCCACTTTACTCCAACCTGGGTGACAGAGCAAAACAGAAAAGAAAAGAAGAAAGAAGAAAGAAAGAAAGAAAGAAAGAAAGAAAGAAAGAAAGAAAGAAAGAAAGAAAGAAAGAAAGAAAGAAAGAAAGAAAGAGAAAGAAAGAGAAAGAGAGAGAGAGAAAGAGAAAGAAAAAGAAAGAAAGAAAAAAGAAAGGAAGGAAGGAAGGAAGGAAAGGCATCCAAATTAGAAGGAAAGAAGTAAAATTATCCTTGTTTTCAGATGACATGATGTTATATTTGGAAAAACCTAAAGACTCCACCAAAAAAACTATTAAAACTGATAAACAAATTCAGTAAATTTGCAAGATACAAAATCAATATACAAAAATCAGCAGCATTTCTATATACCAAGAGCAAACAATCTGAAAAAGAATCAAGAAAGTAATCCCATTTACAATAGCCACAGATAAATTAAAATACCTAGCAATTAACTTAACCAAAGAAGTAAAAAATCTCTACAATGAAAACTATAAAACACTGATGCAAGAAATTGAAGAGGACACACAAAAAATGGAAAAATATTGCATGTTCATGGATTGGAAGACTCAATATTGTTAAAATGACCATACTACCCAAAGCAATCTATAAATTCAATACAATTTATATCAAAATACCAATGACATTCTTCACAGAAATAGAAAAAAAAATTCTAAAATTTATATGGAACCAAAAAAGACCTAGAATAGCCAAAGCTATCCTAAGCAAAAAGAATAAAACTGAAGGAGTAACATTACCTGACTTAAAATTATACTACAGAGCTACAGTAATCAAAATGGCATGGTAGTGGCACAAAAACAAACACACTGACCAGAGGAACAGAATAGAGAACCCAGAAATAAATCCATAAATTAAATCTACAGTGAACTCATTTTCAACAAAGTTGCCAAGAACATACCTTAGGGAAAAGATAGTCTCTTCAATAAACAATGCTGGGAAAACCAGATATCCATATATAGAAGAATAAAACTGACCCCTATCTCTCACCATATACAAAAATCAAATCAAATTGGATTATAGACTTAAATCTAAGACCTCAAACTATGACAACCAAAGGAAAAAAATGAGCAAATGGGATCACATCAAGTTAAAAAGCTTCTACACAGAAAATAAAACAATCAATAAAGTGAAGAGGAAATATTGCAAACTACCCATCTGACACGGGAGTAATAACCAGAATATATAAGAAACTCAAACAACTCTATAGGAAAAAGTGTAATAATTTGATTTAAAATGGGAAAAGATCTGAACAGACATTTCTCAAAAGAAGACATACAAATGGCAAACAGGTGTATGAAAAGGTGCTCAACATCATTGGTCATCAGAAAAATGTAAATCAAAACTAAATGAGATATCTCACTCCAGTTAAAATGGCTTTTATTCAAAACTCAGGCAATAATAAATGCTGGAGAGGATGTGAGAAATGGGAACCCTCCTGCACTGTTGGGAATGTAAATTAGTACAACTGCTATGGAGAACAGTTTGGAGATTCTTCCAAAAACTAAAAATAGAGTTACCTTATCACCCAGCAATCTCGCTCCTAGGTATATACTCAAAAGAAAGGAAACCCGCATATCAAAGAGATAACTGCACTTTTTTTTTTTTTTTGAAACAGAGTTTTGCTCTTGTTGCCCAGGCTGGAGTACAATGACACAGTTTCGGCTCACTGCAACTTCTGCCTCCTGGGTTCAAGCAATTCTCCTGCCTCAGCCTCCTGAGTAGCTGGGATTACAGGTCCCTGCTATCACGCCTTGCTAATTTTTGTATTTTTAATAGAGATGGGGTTTCACCATGCTGGCCAGGTTGGTCTCAAACTCCTGACCCCAAATAATCTGCACACCTCGGCCTCCCAAAAAGTACTGGGATTACAGGCGTGAGCCACCGCGCATGGCCTAGATATCTGCACTTCTATGTTTGTTGCAGCACTGTTTATAATAGCTAAAATTTGGAAGTAACCTAAGTGTCTATCAACAGATGAACAGATTAAGAAAATTTGGTATATATACACAATGGAGTACTATTCAGCCACAGTAAAGAATGAGATCTTGTCATTTGCAACAATATGTTTGGAACTGGAGGTTGGAATTTCCTTATGTTAAGTGAAATAAGCCAGGCACAGAAAGACAAACATCACGTGTTCTCACTTTTTGTGGGAGGTAAAAACTAAAACAATTGAACTTATGGTAATATAAAGTAGAAGGATGGTTACCAGAGGCTGGGAAGAGTAGTTGCGGTTGGAGGGTTGGGGAGTGTGGGCGAGAAGTGGGGAAGGTTAATGGGTACAAAAAGTAGAAAGAATGAATAAGAACTAGTATTTGCTAGCACAACAGGGGGACTATAGTAAAAAATAATTTAACTATACATTTTAGAATAACTAAGAGTATTAATTGGTTTTGTTTGTAACATGAAGGATAAATGCTGGAGGTAATGGATACCTATTTATTGTGATGTGATTATTATGCATTGCACACCTGTATCAAAATATCTTCTGTAACCCATAAATATATACACCTATTATATACCCACACAAATTAAAAACAAAAATTCAAAAATATGCAATACTAACGCTGTATAACATGAATGAATCTTGAAGACATTATGCTAAGTGAAAAAAGTCTGTCACAAGGATCACATATTGTGTAATTTTGTTTATATGAAATGTCCAGAATAGTCAAATCTGTAGAGTAAAAACATTGATTAGTGGTTGCCTAGGACAAGGGGGGAATGGGAGGATTATGGGGGAGGATGACTAAAGGATATGGAATTACTTTTTAGGATAATAAAAATGTTCTAAAATTGATTGTGGTGATGGTCATTAAATTGTATTCTTTAAATGAATAAATTGTATGATATGTGATTATATCTCAAATATATTTTAAAACTCCTTTTTAATAAATAAAGATAAACATTTACAGAATTTTCTAAAAAGCAATTATTCGTCCAAAAAATCATATGGGTTTATTATTCACTTCCCCCATCATTCTCACACCCACAAGAAAAGACCTAGCACTTGTTGAGCACCTCATTTGTGCCAGGCAATTCTGGGTCCAACTCTGCCAAGGTCATACAACCAATAAAAGGGGAGACCAGGTCCCTTGAGGAAGGACCCTGCTACATTGCCAAAAATGTATACTGTTTATCTTTCTCCCAGTCATCCCCAAAGGGACCTGCAGCCTTTTATCAGAGGAACTGTGCAATGGGGAAAATGAAATAATCAGATTTTTCAAGGATGACTGGACATTGGCTTTGAACTGATACTAATTTCAGGAGACCCAAAGTATTACTGTGGCTTGCCAGTCAGAGTAGGGGATTATGGCTGTTAGGTGAGGGGATAATTAATTTTATGTCCTAACTTGACTAGGCTGCAGGGTTCTCAGATAAACATTATTCCTGCATGTGTCTATGAGATTGCTCCTGGATGAGATTATCAGTTGAATTGGTGAACTCAATAAAGTAGATGGCCCTCTTCAATGCAGGGGGGCATTATCCAATCTGTCGAGAGTCTGAATAAAGCAAAATGTGGAGGAAGGAGGAATTTGCCCCTTTTTTCTGCCTCACTATTTAAGCTGAGACATCTCATATCTTCTGCCCTTGAACTGAGATTTACATCATCGGCACCTCTTCTTCTCAGGCCTTCAGACGTGGACTGAATTACAGCACTAGCTTTCCAGAGTCTCCAGCTTATAGATGACAGACTGTGGGAATTCTCAGCCTCCATTATTGTGTGAGCCAATTCCTAATAATAAATTCCTCATTTCTCCCTCTCTCTTTCTCTCATTTTCTCAGCAAATCCCTGACTAATATACGTGATCATTGGAGTTTAGCTAGGTCCACCCCATAGTAGACCCAGCGGGTCCCTGAACCCATCCTGTGGTTATTTCCCTACTTCTAGAATGCATGATTGGAATAGACTTACTCAGCAGCCTGCAAAATCACCACATTGGTGGAATTCTAGACTGAAATTCAAGTCTGTTCTTTCCACTGTGAGAGAGCAAAAGACCAAAGTACTAACGTGGGTGCCAGCAGCCCTGGAATTCATTCCTACTTTCCACATAATAAATTTATGTCTAGGTATCTGGTTTCTCAGAGATGAACAGAAGCAGGAAATCAGAAGGAGACACAAATTAGACAGAGACATACTGATGTCAGCTGTGAGGGATAAACCCTGACAACCCATAGTGAGACAGAACCCACAGAAGGGAGGCAGGAACTCAGGAGAAAAGCAGCCTGCCGAGGATGGGCAGAGACGCTACCCACCTCCACTGCCCTCAAGGGCATGCCTCAGAGCAGAGTGTCCCTTCTCAAACTCCAGCATGCATGAGAAGCACCTGGGGGGCTTGTTAAAGCACAGACTGCTGTGTTTCACCCCCAGAGCTTCAGATGCAGCAGGTCTGGGGTGAAGTCTGCACTTACATTTCTGAGAATTTGTGTTCTAACAAGTCTTTGGGTTGGGGGTTGGCTGATGCTGCTGGTCCAGGGGCCACACTTTGAGAATCCCTGGTGTATATTGGTGTTCCCAATAATGGTCCTGAATCTTTTAAACAAGATTAGATTAAAAGTTGTATTTGAAACAACTGTATTGGTATAAAAATGGACATAATATGGGCTAGATTCATTATTAGTTATTCATTAATATTATATCTTTTCTTGTGATTTTGAAAGCAATTAAAACACTTTCATGAGTCCCTAAAAGTCTCTCGGGCTCTAGGCACAGTGTCTGCTCCACCTAATAGAAAAATCGGCTCTGAGAACCTGAGGAAGGAAGAAGGGATGGATCAGCAAAGCACTCTGCTACCCTCTGCAGGTCCTGGTAGAAAAGCATCAAAAGCAAAGAAATAATAAAACCCTTCTGAGGTAAAGTCATCCTTACATTAACTGTTATTTCTTAGGGAATTGTCAGGTGCAACTTGCAAAAATATGTTGTCAAATTTCCATAGCTTTCCTGTGAAGTGACTCTCACGTCCACAGACATCCAGTGGCCCCCGAGTTTAGGTTTCATGTCTAAGTTCACCCAAGCTGTTCAGGGCAGCCCAGAGATGTGTAACCATTCAGCCTGGCTCTTCCTGCCTGCCAAAGAAGTGAGGCCACAGCATGTGGGGTGAGTGGGACCTCTGCTCCCTGTCACCGTCCGAATATTCCCTTCTATACCCACAGTCTGTCTTGCATGGAAAATAAACATCAGTGACTAATAAATTTGAAGTCAAAATCTAATGTATTTCTACAATTCCTTAAATACAGTTTCCTTTGCCTCTACAAAGATCAGAGTTTTTGTGACATTTTCCCCCCTCTATTTTAGTTCTTTCTTGTTGTGCACTGTTTAGTTTATTACAAAAATACCATAAACTGGGTTGTTTATAAACAACAGAAATTTGTTTCTCTCGGTTCGGGAGCTGGGAAGTCTAAGATCAAGTTGCCAGCTGCTGCAGTGTCTGCTGAGAGCCTGTTTCCTGGTTAATAGATGACCGACCGTCTTCTCACTGTCCTCACTTGGAGGAAGGGGGAGGGAGCCCTCTGTGGCCTCTTTTATAAGGGCACTAATCCCATCCGTGAGGACTCCTCTCTCATTACCTAATCACCCCCCAAGGTCCCTACCTCCAAATACCATCACCTTGGGGGTCAGTATTTAAACATATGAATTTTGGGGGGACACATTTAGTCCATTGCACCTTCAAACCGAGAGAGTCCTTAGTGGCATCCCTGCATTTCTGTCCCATTAGTGTTGTGCTGCTGACCTCAGTGGCAAAGGCTAAGCCTCTGCTTCGGTTGGTCCGTTTTGCAAATGCTGTACTGTTGAATACTGCGTTTGCACAGGCAGGGTCCTTCTTCCCCTGAAAATTCAAATGAGGCCACAGACAGCTGGCAATTTCAACTCCACCTCATTTTCCTCAGCTCTTACTCTATTCTGTGCCTGAGGGGAAGGTGACAATTTGCATTTATATAGAATCCCAGCTTTAAGTTAATTAATCAAAACACTAAGCTACCCTGACAAATCCTTCAGGGAAAGCAGAAAGCTAAACCCTGCTGTACCTTGTTTGAAATCATTCAGGCTGCGGCAAAATCTCACAACAGGCCCCTGAAGCTCACAACCTACCACCCGCGGAAAATCTGTAGGAGGACTTCGTTCATTTATTCCAACAAGATGATTTTCCTTTCCACTTTTCCTATCTCCACCCACCTCTGTACCCACTCCCCAGGCAAAAACACTCCATGATTAAAGAGAGAAAATATGCTCAGGAAGAAGAGAGATGTTTCCTAAAGTAAATGAGAAAAGTAAAACAATCCATGCCTGCCCTCAGGTGGGTTGAGGCAGAGTGCCAGGCCCCAGGCAGTGGGCACACACCAAGCTGCCATGACATCAACAATCACAGCCTGTGGGTTCCTCACGACTCACTGTGGAAGGCTGTGAGGAAACCACCAGGCGAAGAACGGGCAGGCCGAGGCAGAAATTTGATGAAAGACAGAATTCAGCAAGAAATTAATATGCAGTGAACATTGGGGTGGGCCCCAAACTGTCCATGGAGTAATTACCTTAGGGGAATAGGATGGAGAAGGAGGTGTATAGAGGTGCAGACATTCTTCACTTTATATTCTTCCAGAGGTTTGAAATGCTGCTGGCCCTTGAATAACATGGTTGGAATTGCACTTTTATGCAGGTTTTTTCAATAAAACTTACACTGAGTATGCTGCCTTTCCTGCCTCTCCTTCTACCTCCTTCACCTCCTCCACCTTTGCCACCCCTGAGACAGCAAGACCAACCCTACCTTCTCCCCCTCTTCCTCCACGGCGTGTTCAACATGAAGACAAGGATGAAAACCTTTAGGATGATCCAGCTTCACTTAATGAAGAGTGAATATACTTTCTCTTCCTCATGATTTTCTTAATACCATTTTCTCTTTTCTAGCTTATAGTTTATAATGCATATAACATCCTATATATGCATTAATCAACTGTTTATGTTATTAGTAAGGCTTCAGGTCAGCAGTAGCCTATTAGTAGTTAAGTTTTGGGGAAGTAAAAAATAATACATGAATTTTCAACTGCATGGCGGGGAGGTCATGCCCTTAACTCCTGGGTTGTTCAAGGGTCAACTATACTGTTTTTGTTAAACAAGGATTATGGATTGCTTTTACCACCAAAAGAAAAAAAAAGCAATATAAAAAATAAATTATGGCCGGGCACAGTGGCTCACGCCTATAATCCCAGCACTCTGGGAGGCCGGAGCGGGTGAATTACGAGGTCAGGAGTTTGAGACCAGCCTGACCAACATGGTGAAACCTCATCTCTACTAAAAATACAGGCACACACCTGTAATCCCAGCTACTCAGGAGGCTGAGGCAGAAGAATTGCCTGAACCTGGGAGGCAGAGGTTGCAGTGAACCAAGATCGTGCCACTGTACTCCAGCCTGGGCGATAGAGTGAGACTTCGTCTCAAAAATAAATAAATAAATAAATAGATAGATAAATAATTTTCAGCTACTGCATAAAAGAAATTAAATTATAGCTACAGGAAAACCCTGGGGGCAGGGGGTGGGAATTGTAAGAACAGAGAAGCTAGAATTAAAGGATCCAAGTTCCTTATCACGGCACTGTTTACAATAGCAAAGACTTGGAACCAACTCAAATGCCTATCAATTATAGACTGGATAAAGAAAATGTGGCACATATACACCATGGAATACTATGAAGCCATAAAAAAGGATGAGTCATGTCCTTTGCAGGGAAATAGATGAAGCTGGAAACCATCATTCTCAGCAAACTGACACAAGAACAGAAAACCAAACACTACATGTTCTCACTCATAAGTGGGTGTTGAACAATAAGAACACATGGACACAGGGAGGGGAACATCACACACTGGGGCCTGTTGGGGGTGGTCATGGGGCAAGGGGAGTGATAGCAGGGGGTGGGGGGATTGGGGAGGGATAACAGGAGAAATACCTAATGTAGATGACAAGGGGATTGATGCAGCAAACCACCATGGCACGTGTATACCTATGTAACAAACCTGTACAATCTGCACATGTACCCCAGAACTTAAAGTATAATAAAAATAAAAATTGATTTGCATCCACATTGTTCCTATAAATAGGATCCCTGATATTAGAATCATTAGACTTTTATTTAGGGATTGCTTAAGACATTTTTCAGACCCTAAATTCTAGCAACCAGTTTGAAAGACTCCACAAAGAAACAGTATGAGGATGCGAGCACAGCTGCTTCATCTCCCTGTCCCATGACTTCACCCTGCACTCTTCAACCAATCAACACTCTCTACCCTTTGACCCCCTCCAAAACCCTTAAAAACTCTAACCCCCAATTCCTCAGGGAGATGAATGTGAGGTTCCCTGCATCTCCTCTTTCGGTAAGGATACGATTAAAAATCTTTCTCTGCTGCAATCTGGTGTCTCAGTGTAATGACTTGCTGTGTGCATCAGACAATAAGCCTATTACAGTTAATGCGAGTTTAAAGCTCACTGGGGAAGTGCCCCTCCATACTTACTCATCAGCCCAAGACGACAAGAACAGAGGCTTAGGTGCTGGCAGACCAGATGGGGTGAAGGGGCAAGGGTTACACAGAGAGGACTGGAAAGCAGGGGGCTTTCCAACTAGAGGGATAGAAGGAAAGCATCACTGGTGGTCTAGTGACACAAAGAGGCCAGGCTGCCCAGCTGGGTGGGGTCTACAAAATGTGGCTAGTGTAACAGAAAAGGCACCAACAAAAAGTCAGGTTCTATGCCCCTGCCCCTCCTGACTGACACCACCCCTCAGCAAGTAAGAGAGGCTAAGGGACAGACTGGGGAGATGTGGATTGGGCCTGATGATGGGCACTTCAAATGTCAGAGTGGGTAGTTCAGACTTGATCCTGCCAGGGGTATCTTCTCTCTTGTGTCTGAGCAATATAACCACCCAATGGGTTCATCTTGCTCACTGCCTAGATAGAGCTGATTTATCAAGACAGGGGAATTGCAATAAAGAGGAGTTAGCTAAACAGAAGACCAGAGTTTACTCAAATCAGCCTCCCTGAAAATCCACCTATGGTTTTTTAACAATAGTTTGGTGGGCAGGGAATAGGGAAGGGGTGCTGCTGATTTGCTGGGGATGTAATCACAGGGTCATGGAAAATAGTCCTCATGCGCGGAGTCAGCTTCTGGGTAGGGGCCATGGGTCCGGGGGAAGTCCTCTGGTTGCCAGAAATGCAAAAAATCGAAAAGACATCTCAAAAGGCCAATTTTAGGTTTTACAATAATGATGTTACCTACAGGAGTAATGGAGGAAGTAACCTCCAGAATGAACAATGGCTGGTAATCATTTAACTATGTCTACATCTTAGCGAATTTAGGCCCCTCTAATAATCCTAACCTTCCTAACCTTGTGGCCTTTCATTAGTTTCACAAAGGTGGTTTAGTTTGGGGAAGGGCTATTATCATTTGCCTTAAGGTTAAACCAGAAACTAAATTTCTTCAAAAGTTAGCTTGACCTATGCTCCAGAATGACCAAGGTTAATTTGGAGTTTAAAAGCAAGATGGAATTGATTAGATCAGATCTCTTTCATTGCCATAATTTTCTCACTGCTATAATTTTTGCAAAGATGGTTTCAGCAATCCAGGGTGATTTGCATAACAGATATCCTGTTCTTTTTTTTTTTTTTTTTTTTTTGAGATGGAGTGTCACTCTTCTTGGCGAGGCTGGAGTGCAACGGCGAAATCTCGGCTCATTGCAACCTCTGCCTCCCAGGTTCAAGGGATTCTCCTGCCTCAGCTTCCCGAGTAGCTGGGATTACAGGTGCCCAGCTAATTTTTTAAATTTTTAGTAGAGATGGGGTCTCATCATGTTGGCCAGGCTGATCTCAAACTTCTGACCTCAGGAGATCCATCCGCCTTGGCCTCCCAAAGTGCTGGGATTATAGGCATAAGCCACATCCAGCCATTTAAAAAAAATTTTTTTTTTTTTTTTTTTGAGACGGAGTTTCACTCTTGTTGCCCAGGCTGGAGTGCAATGGCGCGATCTCGGCTCACCGCAACCTCCGCCTCCTGGGTTCAAGCAATTCTCCTGCCTCAGCCTCCTAAGTAGCTGGGACTACAGGCGCACGCCACCACGCCCAGCTAATTTTTGTATTTTTAGTAGAGACGGGGTTTC
>PVKV010042366.1:0-10770 GCA_004027835.1 Alouatta palliata
CAACCTCCGCCTCCTGGGTTCAAGCAATTCTCCTGCCCCAGTCTCCCGAGTAGCTGGGACTACAGGCACGTGCCACCATGCCCAGCTAATTTTTGTATTTTTAGTAGAGACGGGGTTTCACCATGTTGACCAGGATGGTCTCGATCTCTTGACCTCGTGATCCACCCGCCTCGGCCTCCCAAAGTGCTGGGATTACAGGCATGAGCCACCGCACCTGACCAGGTTTCAATTTCTTTTATTTTTTTATTTTTTATTTTTTTTATTTTTATTTATTTATTTTTTTAAGACGGGGTTTCACCATGTTGGTCAGGCTGGTCTTGAACTCCCGGCTTCAGGTGATCCGCCCGCCTTGGGCTCCAAAGTGCTTGGATGACAGGTGTGAGCCACCACGCCCGGCCTGTTTCAATTTCTTAAGCAGACCCATATGGGAAATCAAGCTGCTGGGTCCAATGACAGAAACATATGTACGTTTTTAGGAACACACAAAAAGGAACCCAGGTTTGACAGGGCACGGTGGTCCCAGCACTTTGGGAGGCAAAGGCAGGCGGCTCACCTGAAGTGAGGAGTTCGAGACCAGCCTGGCCAACATGGTGAAACTCCATCTCTACTAAAAATACAAAATTTAGCTGGGCATGGTGGAGCATGCCTATAATCCCAGCTTCTCGGGGGGCTGAGTCGGAAGAATTGCTTGAAACTGGGAGGTCGAGATTGCAGTGAGCCGAGATCACGCCATTGCACTCCAGCTTGGGCAACAGAGGAGACCCTGTCTCAAAAAAATTTTATAAAATAGGCGAGTGTGGTGGCTCACGCCTGAAATCCCAGCATCCTGGGAGGCCGAGGTGGGTGGGCCACCTGAGGCTAGGAGTTCAAGACCAGCCTGGCCAACATGGCAAAACCCTGTCTCTACTAACGATAATAGTAATAAAAAAGATAGTGAGGCATGGTGGCGGGCGCCTGTAATACCAGCTACTTGGGAGGCTGAGGCAGGAGAATTGCTTGAACCCGGGAGGTGGAGGTTGCAGTGAGCCAAGATCGCGTCACTGCACTCCATCCTGGGCAACAAGAGCAAAACTCCATCTCAAAAAATAAATAAGAATTCAAAAATTAGCTGGGCATCCTAGCGGGCACCTGTAATCCCAGCCACCTGGGAGGCTGAGGCAGGAGAATTGCTTGAACACAGGAGGCGGAGGTTGCAGTGAGCCGAGATTTCGCCACTGCACTCCAGCCTGGGCGACAGAGCAAGACTCCATCTCTAGGAAAAAAAAAAAAAAAAAAAAAAAAAAAAAGCTCTCAAGCCAGGAAGACATGGAGGAACTATAAAAGCATGTGACTCCATGAAAGAAGCCTGTCTGCGCGGTGGCTCATGCCTGTAATCCCAGCACTTTGGGAGGCCGAGTCGGGTGGATCACGAGGTCAAGAGATTGAGACCATCCTGGCCAACATGGTGAAACTCCGTCTCTACTAAAAATACAAAAATTAGCCGGGCATGGTGGCGTGCGCCTGTAGTCTAAGCTACTTGGGAGGCTGAGGCAGGAGAATTGCTTGAACCCAGGAGGTGGAGGTTGCAGTGAGCCGAGATCGTGCCATTGCACTCCAGCCTGGTGTCTGGTGACAGAGCGAGACTCTGTCTAAAAAGAAAAAGAAAAGAAAGAAAAGCCCATCTGAAAAGGCTCCATGCTACAGGATTCCAGCTACAGAACATTCTGGAAAAAGGCTAAACTATAGAGAGAGTAAAAAGATCAGAGGCTGCCAGAGGCCGGGGAGGGAGGGGTGAACAGGCAGAGCACAGAGGATTTTTAGGGCAGTGAAGCTATTTGGTCTGAGAGTGCAAGGTGGGTGCAGAACACAGTACCTTTGTGAAACCCGTGGAATGAGGCCGGGCGCGGGGGCTCACTCTTGTAATCTGGCACTTTGGGAGGCCGAGGCAGGTGGTTCACCTGAGGTCAGGAGTTTGAGACCAGCCTGGCCAACATGGTGAAACCCCATCTCTACTAAAAACACAAAAATTAGCTGGGGGTGGTAGGCACCAGCTACTTTAGGGGGCTGAGGCAGGAGAATCACTTGAACCCGAGATGGAGGCTGCAGTGAGCTGAGTTCGTGCCATTGCACTCCAGCCTGGGTGACAGAGCAGGACCCTGTGAAAAAAACAAAACACAAATTCCGTGGAACATGCCACCCCGAGAGTGAGCACCGATGAGGACTGTGGACTCTGGGTGAGAAAGATGTGTCCCCGGCCGGGTGTGGTGGCTCATGCCTGTAATCCAAGCACTTTGGAGGCCAAGGCGGGCGGATCACCTGCGGTCGGGAGTTCAAGACCAGCCTGACCAACATGGTGAAACCCCGTCTTAAAAAAAAAAAAAAAAAAAGATGTGTCCCCGGAGGTGCATCGATTGCAGCCAGTGGGGGTGGAGGGGCAGGAGCCCATGCCTGTGGAGGAGGAGGGGTGTGGAATGTCTCCACCTGCTGCTCAATTTTTTTTTTTTTTTTTGAGACAGAGTCTTGCTCTGTCACTGAGGCTGGAGTACAGTGGTGTCATCCTGGCTCACTGCAACCTTGACCTCCCCAGTTCAGGTGATTCTCCTGCCTCAGCCTCCTGATTACTTGGGATTACAGGTGCTCACCACCACGCTCAGCTAATTTTTGTATTTTTAGTAGAGATGGGGTTTCACCATGTTGTCCAGGCTGGTCTCAAACTCCTGACCTCAGGTGGTTCACCGCCTCGGCCTCCCAAAGTGCTATGATTACAGGTATGAGCCACCACGCCCAGCAACTTTGCTATGAACATAAAACTGCTCTAAAATGTAAGAGCCTTCAAAGCAAACAAAAGTGTACATGCGAGAGAATTAGGCACAGAAGTAAACAAGGTTTTAGGCCAGATTCTGTGCACGCACTTCTCTGGGCGCCCACGGGCCTTCTTCCTGGAGTTTTTGGTGGCCTGGAGTCGGTGCCAAGGCTCTTGGGGACTTAAAAAGGCAAGATTCAACTGGGTGTGGTGGCTCACTTGGGAGTTTGGAGGAGTGGATCAC
The DNA here is from genome assembly GCA_004027835.1 of Alouatta palliata. Lineage (NCBI taxonomy): Eukaryota > Metazoa > Chordata > Mammalia > Primates > Atelidae > Alouatta > Alouatta palliata. The sequence goes on from PVKV010042366.1 coordinate 3,027, forward strand.
CTGAGGTCGGGAGTTCGAGACCAGCCTGGCCAACATGGTGAAACCCTGTCTCTACTAAAAATACAAAACTTAGCTGGGCGTGGTGGCGCATGCCTATAATCTCAGCATTTTGGGAGTTAAGGGTGGGTGGATCACCTGAGGTCGGGAGTTCGAGACCATCCTGGCCAACATGGTGACACCCCATCTCTACTAAAAAATACAAAAATTAGCTGGGCGTGGTGGCACATGCCTGTAATCTCAGCTACTTGGGAGGCTGAGGCAGCAGAATCACTTGAACCCGGGAGGCAGAGGTTGCAGGGAGCTGAGATCGCGCCCCTGCCCTCCAGCCTGGGCGATGGAATGAGACTCCGTTTCGAAAAAAAAGTCAAGATCTGTAATAGAGCTCGGTGTGTCTGGAGGTGGAAAGTGAAACAGGGTTGAGGGTGACCCCGAGAATTCTGGGTTCACTGTGCAGGTGCAGCGGCCGTGGGTCTGATGGGGGAGACGGGAGGACGGGGCGATTACCCGGGAACTGTAGGCTGTGTCCATGTGCGAGACTTTCAGACAAAGAAGGAAAGCATTGCCTGAGAACAATGTAAGATAATATGATACAGGACCTTGAAGAAAACAAACAGAAGATGGGTGTAGATGACCCACGTCTGGGAGAAGAACAAGGAAACAGTTCGAAGAGAGAAAGCAAATCCTCAGGGCGACGCTTTTTTTGAAATGCAGATGACGCCGTACAGCCTGCCTCGAAATGCCTAATAGTTAAAATGAAAGGCTTAAAAAAAAAAAAAAATCAAAGGCAAACAGGACGGAAACTCCACGGGACCTAATCCCGGACGCTTTGTTGGAGAGACACTCCAGCGCAAGGCCGCTGGCGAGGCTGGGGACCGGGAGAGGCTGCCGGGGGAACCGCGGAATCACAGCGTCGCTGAAAGGCCGGGCAGCGGCTGGGTCGCCTCGGAGCCCGCGTCTCGTCCCCAGCCCTCTGCCACCTTCTGATGGTTGTGGCGAGCACCCAGGCTGCGTGGCAGACCCACATCCTGCACTGGATTCGGGAAATGCTCCGTCTGTCACCGCGCGTTTTCCACCTCTGTTCTCAATACCATCATCATGCTGCACGTTTTCATTATTGAATGAAAGGTGGATCGAAAACACGTAAGATAGGGATCATTAGAGGGCGTGGGCTTTTCGGCCAGGCGTTCTGGCGCACGCCTGTGATCCCAGCACTGTGGGAGGCCGAGACGGGTGGATCACAAGGTCAGGACTTTGAGACCAGCTTGGCCAATATCGTGAAACCCCATCTCTACTAAAAATACAAAATTAGCCAGGCATGGTGGCATGTGCCTGTAGTCCCAGGTACTCGGGAGGCTGAGGCAGGAGAATTGCTTGAGCCCGGGAGGCGGAGGTTGCGGTGAGCCGAGATCGCGCCACTGCACTCCAGCCTGGGTAACAGAGGGAGACGCCATTAAAAAAAAAAAACAGGCCGGGTGTGGTGGCTCACGCCTGTAATCCCAGCACTTTGAGAGGCCAAGGTGGGCGGATCACCTGAGGCCAGGAGTTAAAGACCAGCCTGGCCAACATGGTGAAACCCTGTCTCTACTAAAGATACAAAAAATTAGCTAGGTGTGGTGGCAGGTGCCTGTGATCCCCGTAATCACCTGTAATCCCAGCTTCTCTGAGGCTGAGGCAGGAGAATCACGTGAACCCAGGAGGCAGAGGTTGCAGTGAGCTGAGATCGTGCCACTGCTCTCCAGCCTGGGTGACACAGCCAGACTCTGTCTCAAAAATAAAATAAAATAAAACCATCAGATCTCGTGAGACTTATTCACTATCAAGAGAACAGCACGAGAAAGACCAGCTCCCATGACTCAGTCAGCTCCCATCAGGTCCCTCCCACAACATGTGGGAATTATCGGAGCTGCAAGACCAGATGTGTCCACAGACAGAGCCAGACCGTATTAAGGGTCTTCAACATGTTTTACTTTTGTTTGTTTTGCAATAACAAAAGAAATAGACGTCCCAGGTAACCAGTCAAACAAAGCTAAGAGACAGGATGGAAAACACAGTGACCCTGTCCCTATTCCAGGACGGCCCCCGGCCCCCCCACCCTTATCATGCCCCCCATCCAGACAACATCAATGTAATGTGGCCAAACAAACTCTCAGTGCCTCAGTTACCTGACAACACAGGGAGGTCGGGGGTTGTGGTTTTAATTTCTAGCTTGCTTTCCCCCAATTTCTTGTGAATTCCAATGGTTTTCCCAAAATCTTTTTTTTTTTTTTGAGATGGAGTCTCACTCTGTTGCCCAGGCTGGAGTGCAGTGGCACGATCTCGGCTCACTGCAACCTCTGCCTCCCAGGTTCAAACGATTCTTCTGCCTCAGACTCCCGAGTAGCTGAGATTACAGGCACCCACCACCATGCCCAGCTAATTTTATATTCTTGGTAAAGATGGGGTTTCACCATGTTGGCCAGGCTGGTCTCAAACTCCTGGCCTCAAGTGATCCGCCTGCCTCTGCCTCCCAAAGTGGTGGGATTACAGGTCCGAGCCACCATGCTTGGCCCCAAAATCATCTCAATATTCATCCCTTATGGGGTCACATACACGTACTGCACATCTGCCGGGTGCCAGCCAGGGCCACTGGGGTGACCCAGACTTCAGCAAGGCCTACCTGTCTCTGCCTAAATTTTCTTTTTCTTTTTTTTTTTTGAGACAGAATTTTGCTCTTGTTGCCCAGGCTGGAGTACAATGCTGGGATCTCGGCTTACTGCAGCCTCCACTTCCCAGGTTCAGGAGATGATTCTTCTGCCTCAGCCTTCTGAGTAGCCAGAATTACGGGTGCCCGCCATCAAGGCCGGCTGATATTTGTATTTTTAGTAGTGATGGGGTTTCGCCATATTGACCAGGCCGGTCTTGAACTTCTGACCTCAGACGATCACCCGCCGTGGCCTCCCAAAGTGCTGGGATCACAGGCGTGAGCCACCGCACCTGGCCTCAGTTTTCTTGGAATCAGGATCTCCCTCTGTCACCTAGGCTGGTGTGCAGTGGTGCAATCATAGCTCACTGCAGCCTCGAACTCCTGGACTCAAATGATCGTCATGCCAGCCTCCTGAGTAGCTGGGACCACAGGCGCGTGCACCACCACACCTGGCTAATTTCGTTATTTCTTGCAGACACGGGAGTCTCACTACGTTGTCCAGGCTGGTTTCGAACTCCTGAGCTCAAGGGATCTGCCTGCCTCCGCCTCCTGAGTTGCTGGATATGCATTTCCATCTTGTTCTGTTTTAGCTGGGACAGGCCAGCTCACGAAATTGCTAGCCCTTCCCGAAATGCTGGGAGACACCCTGACCCCCCATTTGTCCTTCCTGTGTCTCTCTGGCGGCCTCTCTGTGTCTTCACCTCTCTGGGTCCCCACCGCCCACAGCCCATATCCAGCGGGCCGCCCCAGACTGTAGCTGTTTTCTCCAGCAGAAGCGCTGGGCGGTCCCTTTGTGGGTCCTTTTCATCCCATGCCCTCAGGCCCCCTGACGTGCCCCTGCTCCTAATTAAGGTATTCTCCTAAACAAGCCTCGTTGTGTCTCTAAAATGAATTCTGGTGCCAGCTGGTAAAATTAATTTTTTTCTCATCCTCTACAATGCAGGGATGAATGACACACGGTCACGTATCCGCAGGAGGCCGGCGTCCAGCGGAAGGACCAGCATGGAGACCAGTAATTACGCTACGGTGTGGAAAGTGTCCCCATCAGTGCGGCGGAGCAAGGCAGCACCACGGTGAGAAGCATCCCCACGGCCCCCGAGGCTCGACACGGCTACGGTTTACTTCACGGTCACCCTCGCTGGACCGGGTGGGACAGTGTCACCCCAAAATATTCATCTCCCCAGAACCTCAGAATGTGACCTTCCTTGGAAGTACAGTCTCCACAGACATAATTGGTTAAGGTCAAGTTGTGGCCAGGCTCCGTGGCTCACGCCTGTAATCCCAACACTTGTATTTTTAGAAGAGATGGGGTTTCTCCTGCCTCAGCCTCCCAAGTAGCTGGGATTACACGCATGTGCCACCACGCCCGGCTAATTTTGTATTTTTAGTAGAGATGGGGTTTGACCATGTTGGTCAGGCTGGTCTTGAACTCCCAACCTCAGGTGATCTGCCCACCTCGGCCTCCCAAAGCGCTGGAATCACAGATGTGGGCCACCTTGCCTGGCTTCTAAATTTTTTTTTTTTTTGAGATGGAGTTTTGTTCCTGCTGCCCAGGCTGGAATGCAATGGCATGATCTCAGCTCACCGCAACCTCTGCCTCCTGGGTTCAAACAATTCACCTGCCTCAGCCTCCTGAGTAGCTGGGATTACAGGCACCCACCACCATGTCCGGCTAACGGTTTGTATTTTCAGTAGAAACAGGGTTTCACCATGTTAGCCAGGCTGGTCTCAAACTCCTGACCTCAGGTGGTCTGCCCGCCTTAGCCTCCCAGAGTGCTGGGATTACAGGCGTGAGCCACTGTGCCCGGCCAATTTCTGCAATTTTTCTTTTCTTTTTTTGAGACAGAGTCTCACTCTGTTGCCCAGGTTGGAGTGCAGTGGTGTGAACTCAGCTCACTGCAACCTCCGCCTCCAGGGTTCTAGCAATTCTCCTGCCTCAGCTTTCTGAATAGGACTGCAGATGCACGCCACCACGCCTGGCTAATTTCTTTGTATTTTTGCTATAGACGGGGTTTCACCATATTGGTCAGGATGGCCTCAAACTCCTGACGTCAAGTGGTCCATCCACGTCAGCCTCTCAAAGTGCTAGGGTTACAGATGTCAGCTACTGCAACCAGCCACGTTTCCTTCTTTTTTGAGTTGAGGTCTCTCTCTGTTGCCAAGGCTGGAGTACAGTGGTGCAATCCTAGCTCACAGTAGCCTTGATCTCCTGGGCTCAAGTGATCCTCCTGCCTCAGCCTCCCGAGTAGCTGGGACTGCTGGTGTGTGCTACCACGCGCTGATAAATTTTTTTTTTTTTTTTTTTGTAGACAGGGGTCTTGTTACATTGCCCAGGCTGGTCCTGAACTCTTGCATCACTGAAGGGATCCTCCTGCGTCAGCCTCCCTAAGTGTTGGGATTACTGTTGTGAGCCACTTTGGCCGAACTGGAATTTGTCAGGATTTTCCAACTGCAGTTAACTGAAATGGTATAAAGCAAACCCTCGAATAAGGGAGGACTGCTGTAACCCAACTGTCCAGTAACTCAGAGAGAGGGTAGCTGTGTCAGCGCCTGAGACAGGATGGGCTTCAGGGCTGCACGACCTAGGCCTTCACACAGGTCTCATGCTGTGGCAAGTGTCTTCTTGACGTTTGGACAAGAAGTCTGTTTTCATTTTTGTTTTTTCGAGATTCCAAGAATCTGTGAAGGAGTCTGCTTTCTTGTTGTTTTTATTTTTATGTATTTATATATTTATTTTGAGACAGAGTCTTGCTCTGTCGCCCAGGCTAGAGTTCAGTGGCACCGTCTGGGCTCACTGCAACCTCCGCCTCCTGGATTCAAGCCATTCTCCTGCCTCAGCCTCCCAAGTAGCTGGGATTACAGGCATGTGCCACCAAGCCCGGCTTATTTTTGTATTTTTAGTAGAGATGGGGTTTTGCCATGTTGGCCAGGCTGGTCTTGAACTCCTGACCTCAGGTCTCCCAAAGTGGGATTCTAGGCTTGAGCCACCGCTCCAGGCCTTGTTTTGTTTTCAGTAACAGGGTCTCCCTGTATTGCCCAGGCTGGAGTGCAGCGGGGCAATCTCAGCTCCCTGTAGCCTTGACCTCCTGGGCTCAAGCCATCCCAGTCTACCCAAGACATTCCTGACTTCCGTGAAGCCCCTGGGTCTCCAGAAATGCCAGTTTCTCTCTCGTGTTCTGAATTTCCTGTGTAAACCTGGCTTGTGTGAAGGGGGCTGGTAATTGGACATCTGTAAAGCTTCTTGGCGGCGGGGCCCCGTCTAAGCTGGCGGTCGGAGCTCCGTGTTAACAAGGTCAAGGTATGGTCAGGGTTTCCAGTGTGGTCCCCTTATGGCCTAATTAGGGACTTGAATGGATTGGAACACTGGTTGAGTTTCAGTTCAGAGGCTATTTTGATGTTACGGTTCAATCACTTTAGAAAATACAGATTCACTTCTGGTTCAGGCTGGCTCACTAGGTGTGTGTCTGTATGTTTTAATCTTTGATTTAGTTCATGGTTCAGTAACAAACTTAATACATTTTTCACCCCTCATCAAATTAACAAAGATGAGAGAAATAATCACGCCTGGCCCTCGTGCAGGGTGTCAGATGGGCCGTGGTAACGTGGGGCTGCCGAAGATGTGAATGGGTACCTTTCTGAAAAGCAACTTGACGTCAGCTGTCAAATGCCTTGAGGATGTCCAGATCCTCAGACCCAGCAATTTCCACCTCCAGGGACTGATCACAAGGATATAATCAGATGTGCACCGAGATTTACATGTGAGAGTTACTTTCTGCAGCCTTATTTACATCATGGAAAAACCAGGAATCGCTGAAACGTCCCACAGTAGAGGTCTGGTTAACGACACTGTGATAGCGACCGTTGTTTTACAATGTCTTGAGTAAGGAGAGGGAACTGTGTATGATACGTTTCCAGCAGAAGGGAAACGTTTTAATTAAAGCCGTAACTGACATGCGAGCCGGAAGGAGCCCGTGAAAGGGTGTTCTGGCAGTGACCTGCCAGGCCTTTGTGCTGCTTTAGAAGCAGAATCTTTATTACAACCGCGAATCTCTATGGTTTAGGATAGAAATTCATTCTTTAAATAAAATCTGAGTGAGTGCTCGGTGACAGGGACTGGGCGTACGGTGGTGAGGAAAATAGGACTCAGGGAACTCACAGATGAATGAGAAGACATTTAGTAAAATAAGACCTAACACAGCAGTGACACAAGTAATTTAAAAGCATTAATTTATTTAATACAAGAACCAGAGGCTGGGTGAGGTGGCTCATGCCTGTAATCCCAGCACTTTGGGAGGCCAAGGTGGGCAGATCACCTGAGTCAGGAGTTCGAGACCAGCCTGGGCAACATGGAGAGACCCCGACTCTACTAAAAATACAAAAATTAGCCAGGCATGGTGGCATGCGCCTGTAATCCCAGCTACGCTGGAGGCTGAGGTAGGAAAATCACTTGATCCCGGGAGGCGGAGGTTGCAGTGAGCCGAGATGGCGCCCACTGACTCCAGCCTGGGCAACAGAGCAAGGCTCTGTCTCAAAAACAAACAAACTCATCTGAGCTCATAGCAGCTTTGACTGCATAGCTCAGGCTTAAGTGATCCCCCGACCTTGGTCTCCCAAAGTGCTGGGGTTGCAGGCGTGAGCTGTTGCCATGCTCTTTTTTTTGTTTTGAGAGAAGAGTTTCACTCTTGCTGCCCAGGCTGGAGTGCATTGGTACGATCTTGGCTCACTGCAAACTCCGCCTCCGGGTTTAAGTGATTCTCCTGACTCAGCCTCCTGAGTAGCTGGCATTACAGGCACACACCACCATGCCCAGCTAATTTTTGCATTTTTTTTTTTTTTTTTGAGACGGAGTTTCGCTCTTGTTGCCCAGGCTGGAGTGCAGTGGCGCGATCTCGGCTCACCGCAACCTCCGCCTCCTGGGTTCAAGCAATTCTCCTGCCTCAGCCTCCCGAGTAGCTGGGACTACAGGCACGTGCCACCACGCCCAGCTAATTTTTGTATTTTTAGTAGAGACGGGGTTTCACCATGTTGACCAGGATGGTCTCGATCTCTTGACCTCGTGAT
>PVKV010042367.1:0-10770 GCA_004027835.1 Alouatta palliata
AATGTTCATTGCAGCACAGTTTACAATAGCAAAGACCTGGAACCAACCCAAATGCCCATCGATGATAGACTGGACAGGGAAAATGTGGCACATATACACCATGGAATATTATGCAGCCATCAAAAACGATGAGTTCATGTCCTTTGCAGGGACATGGATGAACCTGGAAACCATCATTCTCAGCAAACTGACACAAGAACAGAAAATCAAACACCACATGTTCTCACTCATAGGTGGGTGTTGAACAATGAGAACACACGGACACAGGGAGGGGAGCACCACACACTGGGGTCTGTCGGGGGGGAATAGGGGAGGGACAGCAGGCGGGGGAAGTTGGGGAGACACAGCATGGGGAGAAATGCCAGATATAGGTGATGGGGAGGAAGGCAGCAAATCACACTGCCATGTGTGTACCTATGCAACAATCTTGCATGTTCTTCACACGTACCCCAAAACTTAAAATGCAATAATAAAATAAAATAAAATAAAATAAAAAGAAATAAAAGCATTTGGCAATGTCTGGAAAAAAAAATAACTATGTTATACTATATACATAGCATTTACATTCTATCAGGTATTATAAGTAATCTAAAGATTATTTAAAGCATACAGGAAGATGTGTCTACAAAATATGGCACCACTTTAATCCAGGACTGCAGCATCTGAAGACTTTGGTATCCAAGGGGGCATCCTGGAACCAACCCCAGATACTAAGGGGAGGCTGTCATGTCATGAGGTGTTCCCACAGTGCCCACCATGTGGCATGCACCTGACATTCTTACTTCATTGGGCACCCAAGGATGCCTACTGGAGGCATCCTTGCATCATGAGGGGAAGGGGGAGGCCATGTGGGGAGTCCATGCTTACCTTTGACCCCGATCTGGCAATCGTCCCCAGGTTGGACACCAGCTCTTCCTGTGTCATCCCGATGCCAGTATCCTGAAGAGAGAGACACTGTAAGCGCCAAGCCCCCAGCACCTGGGGAAGGGGTAAGCAGCCCCAGGGGCTCAAATGGTGTCACTGACATTCGCAAGATAGGGCCCAGCTAGGTAGCACCAGATGCTCATCAGAAAAGACTAATTCTAGGGGCCCGGCATAGTGTCTCACACCTGTAATTGCAGCATTTTAGGAGGCTGCAGAGAGCGGATCACAAGGTCAAGAGATCAAGACCATCCTGGCCAACATGGTGAAACCCCATCTCTACTAAAAATACAAACATTAGCCAGGTGTAGTGGCGGATGCCTGCAATCCCAGCTACTCCGGAGGCTGAGGCAGGAGAATCGCTTGAACCTGGGAGGTGGAGGTTGCAGTGAGCTGAGATGGCGCCACTGTACTCCAGCCTGGGCAACAGAGCAAGACACTGTCTCAAAAAAAAAAAAAAAAACCCACCATCCTGAAAAGAAAGTCTGACACCAGCAATTAGGTGGAAAAGCACAGCTCTCCTGTCATGGAGATGTGGCCCCCACACCTTTTCCCTGGCTGTGGTTCTGTGGCAACAGCCCCTCCTCTGGTGGCTCTATCAGTCCAGCAGAACAATCCAGTTTAGGAGCCCAGGAAGCAGGTGTAGAGGGCACAGTTCTGAGAGTGGCCCCCATACCCACCCTACCAGCATGAGAAGAGTGGGCAGGAATGCCTCTCCTGGGGCAGACACAGCCCTCACGTGGGAGCCTCGATCAGGCCTGTCCCATTGCAGCTGTTCTGGTCTGAGGGCTGGTATCATCCAAATCCGTATGTTGAGACCTAACTCCCAAGGGGATGGCACTGGGAGTGGGGCCTTTGGGAGGTTATCAAGTCAAGAGGGCTCCACTCTCATGAATGGGAGCAGGTCCTTAGAAAACAGGCTTGAGGGAGCTTGTCTGCACCTTCCACCTTCTATGTGAAGATGTAAGAGGTACTGCCTGAGAGAAAGGGCCCTTGCCAGATGCCCAATCTGCTGGCCCCTTGCTCTTAGACCTCCCAGCCTCCAGAACTGTGAGCAACATGGTTCTGTGGTTTATAAACTGCCCTAAGGTATTCTGGTATGCCCTAAGGTCTAAGGCATTCTGCTATAGCAGCCTGAATCACGACACAGACCAACGCACCGTGCAACACACAGGGCCTTACTGACCACAGCTGCCTCCCTCCTCAAAGCCTGGTCAGACTCCCATCTGGAGTTCCTCACTCAACATTCCCAAAACAAAGTGGCAGCCCCAGCTTGCTCCGCTATGATGTGCAAACCACTTAAAGAAAAGAGCTCACTCCAAGCCTCCACCATCTATGAACAGGGACAAAGGCCCTCAGAAGCAGTTTTCGGCTTCCTCTCCAGGACAATCCAAAGGGGCCGTGGGAGCCCGCTAGCACCTGGCAGCACTGCTGTCTCCATCCACGCAGCAGGGCCGGTCAATGCCACTCAGCAAAGTGTCCACAGGTTCGTCGCCAGACAAGGGCCTCCTATCAACACTTGACAGCAAGCAGCAGGCCAGGGAGACTGGCCAGCCGTTGGCCTCCCTACTGCAGGCAGCACAGGCAGAATGGGTGCCAATACCACGTCACCACCAGTTATTGGGGTGCACACATGTGTGCGTGTTCCATGGACCCCCATAGTCAACAAGAAACATGGCACCAAGAGGCTTCTGGAGAATTATTTCTGAGGTGCCGGTATGAAGAGTCCAAAATTCATTTATTGTAGATCATGTGGTAATTATGAATAAAAAAACTAAAGTTAATATTCGGTTGATATCAGTTATTAAATATAATTTTCATTGACCTGTTTACTTCAGTACATCAGGAACTCAGAGTCCTTAAAGGAAAGGTTAATGTTAGACCAAGGTAAAGGAGAAAATCCAACTAATTACTCCTATTTTCAGTTTATTTTGATTTGTTTCACAAACTGATCTGCACTGCAATCCCAGCCCAAATCCTCACAGGTTTGGTGGAAAAGAAAAGGTTGATTCTAAAATGTATACATAAATACAAAGAACCTAGAATAGTTTCAAAATATTTTGAGAACAAAGTTAGAGAATTCAAAATACCTATTTTTTTTTTTTTTGAGGCAGAGTCTCACACTGCCGCCCAGGCTAGAGTGCAGTGGCGCGATCTCAGCTCACCACTCAAGTGGTTCTCCTGCCTCAGCCTCCTGAGTAGTTGAGATTACAGGTGCCTGCCACCAGGCCTGGCTAATTTTTTGTATTTTTAGTAGAGACATCATTTCACTGTGTTGGTCAGGATGGTCTCAAACTCCTGACCTGTGATCCACCCACCTCGGCCTCCCATAGTGCTGGGATTACAGGTGTGAGCCACCATGCTCAGCCTTAAAATGCCTAATTTTAAAACTTCCTACAAAGCTACAAAAATTAGGACTGTGTGATGTGAGCATTTAAGGATCGACACATAGATCAAAGAAACCAAACTGAGCACAGAAACAGAGCTGCACAGAGAGCGTATTACTTAACATGTGACAAAGATTCCAAGGTAACTCAATGGGGATGATAGGTCTATCTATCAACAGACAGTAATGAAACAACTGGACAGTCACATGCAAAACATAAACCTCAACCTCTACCTCACACCATACACAAAAATTAACCAGAAATGGATCATACATCTAAATGTAAGAGCTAAAGCTATAAAACCGCTAAAGAAAACAAAGGGCTGGGCACAAGAGTTCACATTTGTAATCCCAGCACTTTGGAAGGTCAAGGTGGGAGAATCACTTGAGCCCAGGAGTTTGAGACCAGCCTGGCCCACAAAGCAAGACCGTGTCTCTACATACAAAAAAAAAAAACTTTTTAAGGTAGCCAGGCATGATGGCATGTGCCTGCGGTCCCAGCTACAAGAGGCTGAGGTGGAAGATCACTTGAGCCCAGGAAGTCAAGGCTGCAGCAAGTTCTGATAGCACCACTGTGCTCCAACCTGGGAGACAAAGGAAGACCCTGACTCTAAACATAAAAACTTCCCAGGTCATCAAAAACAAGGAAATTCTGAGAAACTGTCATAGCCAAGAGGAGCCTAAGGGAACAGGACAACTAAATGTCATGGAGATCCTGGAAGAGAAAAAGGACATGAGGTAAAATGTAAGGAAATCTGAATAGACTTGGATTAAGAATAATATATCCATACCGGTTGATTAACTGTAACCAATGTAACATACTAACATAAGATTTCAATCATAAGGGAAGCTTAGTGTGGAGTAAATGGCAATGCTGTACTCTCTTTAAAATTTTTCTGAAAATTTAAATCTGTTCTAAAATATTTACAAAAAAAATAACCATAGATTTCTCAGATGTAGACAGAAATCATCTGTTGCCAGGTGACCTGCACAAGGTGATTTTAAAAGGAATTGGTGAGGCCAGGCGTGGTGGCTCATGCCTGTATTCCCATCACTTTGGGAGGACAAGGTGGGCGGATCATCTGAGATCAGGAATTCGAGACCAGCCTGGCCAACATGTTGAAACCCCATCTCTACAAAAAATACAAAAATTAGCCAGGTATGGTGGCATGTTCCTGTAATGCCAGCTATTCAGGAGGCTGAGGCAGGAATTGCTTGAACCCAAGAGGCAGAGGCTACAGTGAGGTAAGATCACACCACTGCACTCCAGCCTGAGCAATAAAGTGAGACTCTGCCTCAAAAAAATAAAAACAAAAAAGGAATTCATGAGGGTTTACAACCGGTGTATACATAAAATATTTGACATCAAAAGAAAAAGATAATTTTGCCATTGAAATGCTACTGCTGTAAGATTCTTACACTGAAGTGTTAAATATTAATTCAGGCTAGACAGTGATAAATTAAGGCTGTATATTTTATTCCCTAAAAAAATCCCCTAAAAATAACAAAAAGCAGTATAGCTGAGATATCAGTAGGAGAGACAGAATGGTATAATATCTCTGAGACTCCACAAGAACCCCTCCTTTTCTAAAACGTTATGTAAGAATAATGTACCAGTATTAGTTCATTAATTGTAATAAATGGGCCAAGCATGGTGGCTAATGCCTGTAATCTCATACTTGGGAGGCAGAGGCAGGAGGATCACTTGAGGCCAGGAATTCAAGCCCAGCCTGGCCAATGTGGTGAAATCCCATCTCTACTAAAAATACAAAAATTATCTGGGCATGGTGGCACATGTCTGTAATCCCAGCTACTCAGGAGGCCGAGGCACGAGAACTGCTTCAACCTGGGAGGAGGAGATTGCAGTGAGCTGAGATCACACCACTGCACTCCAGCCTGGGAGACACATCAAGACTCTGTCTCACAAAAAAAGAAAGAAAGAATTCTGAGAAAATGCAAAATTAATAAATAAAAAGAAAGAAATGGACCACGCTTATGTCAGATGTTGAGAATAGAAAAACTGGGTACCAAAGGATATAATGGAACTCTGAATTATCTGCTCAAATTTTCTGTAAATCTAGAACTGTTCTTTAAGAAAAAAGAAGACAAAAGACAAAAACAAAAAAACATTCTTGTAACATAAACAGTCTTCGTACCAGGAAGTACTGGCACATGAGCACAGGTCCCTCTGCTCAGGACCACGAATCATGTCCCCAGGACCCCTTGCCCCAGCACATCCATTTTCTATCATCTCCAAGGAGCCGCTGTGCTGCAAAGGGGAGGGACGTGCAGGGTGCCCCAGCCCTGCTCACAGGGCCCATTCTGCAGCCAGGCCAGATCAGGGAAAACAGGGAAAAAAGAAACTCATTCCCCACCCAATCTTTATGACCAAGGGCTATGACAAACAGCTTGCACGTACCAAAGGGCTCAATCTGGATTCTCTAAACCCAAGAGGGAGTACATAAAGCTGACATCTTACAAAAGCCCTTCCTTTAATGAAAACAGCCGTCCCTTAAGTTCATTCATTCATGAATGCCTTCATTCATTCATCTGGCATGGCCTCGAGAGCAAGTCAGCACCCTAAAAGGAAATACTCAGATCCCACTGAGGCCTGTCTGTCCACCCCTCCACAGAGACAGACACCCCTGCAATGACGCCATGACCCTGCCGCCACAGGTCCTGAGGCAGCTGTCTTGGAACACAATGTCTCTCAGGGCCCCTCCCTGACCCTCTTTGGCCTCTCTAACTTTTCAGCCTCAAAATTTCCACGAGGCTACAGCAGCAGCCACAAGCACTGCTTCGTCTGCATTTTCGGGGGGGAAACGCAGTTAAAAATATGAAAAGCGTACATTAAAAATAATGTTTAGATACGTTAATAACTGCATACACCAAAACCCTATGTAGACATATGCTAAAATGTTACCAGTAGTTATCCCTGGATGATGGGAGGATTTCAAATTTTCTTCTTACCTGCTTTTCCAAAACATTCTATAATGAATAAGTGCTGCTGTAACAATAAATCACAGCAAGAGTTATCCTGATGGTACAGACGGCCAGCATGTCCCTAGGACCCCAGAGACATCGCTAGAAGGCAGGTGCTGTCTCTGCTGCGTGGCCAGGCCCACCCCACGCCTGGACACTGAGGGAAGGTACCTGGATGGTGATGGTGCCTTTGTCGGCATCGGTCTGCAAGTGAATCTCCATTTCTGGCAGTGCTTGGCCGTCAGACACCAGTTTGTGACGCAGTTTTTCCAAGGCATCGCTGGCATTGGAGATCAGCTCCCGTATAAACACCTATGGAAATAGAAACGGGAGGCACAGATGATGGATACTCATCCTGCAGTACCTATCTGGTCAGTTGCGCTTCCAACAACTGTTAAAGGGCGGAGAAGAACCGCCGCAGAACAATCAGTTCTCAAAGCACAAAGAGTTTCAGCTTCAGTCAAAGGCAGTTCCTCTGGGCAAGTCACAAAGTGACTGAAGGTGTTGACTTCTACCGATCTTTCCTTTCAGGGTTGGTTTGTTTGAGACAGGGTCTCACTCTGTCACCCAGACTGGAGTGCAGTGGTGCAATCACAGCTCACTGCAGCCTCAACCTCCTGGGCCCAAGCATTCCTCCCACCTCAGCCTCCTAAGTAGCTAGGAGAACAGGCAAGCACCACCACATCCAGCTAACTGTTTTGAAATTTTTATAGGCAGTGTCTCGCTATGTTGCCCAGGCTGGTCTTGATCTCCTAGGCTCAAGTAATCCTTGTGCCCGGCCTCCAAAGTGTTGGGATTACAGGCATGAGCTATCATGCCTGGCCCTTTCCAGGATTTTCAATCAAACCTGAAGTTACGTGCCCATCTGTTAATTAAAACTTTAAGAAGAGCCCTCTAGCCGGATGCGGTGGCTCACACCTGTAATCCCAGCACTTTGAGAGGCTGAGGCGGGCAGATCACTTGAGGTTAGGAGCTCAAGACCAGCCTGGCCAACATGGGGAAACCCCATCTCTACCAAAAATAAAAAAATTAGCTGGACGTGCTGGCATATGCCTGTAATTGCAGCTACCCAGGAGGCTGAGGCACGAGAATTGCTTGAACCTGGGAGGCTGAGATCGCACCACTACACTCTAGCCTAGGCAACAAGAGCAAGTCTCTGTTTCAAGAAAACAAACCAAAGAGCCCTATGAGGAACAATATCTTTCCCAACTCCTGCACAGGGATGAGGGCATATCACTCCAACATCCATTTCTCTTTGATAAGGTTTGGCTGTGTCTCCATCCAAATCTCATCTTGAATTGTACTCCCATAATTCCCACATGTTGTGGGAAGGACCGGTGGGAGATAACTGAATCATGGAGGTGAATACGTCTCATGATATCTGACGGTTTTATTTGAGGTTTTTGCTTTTGCATCTTGCTTATTCTCTCTGCCTGCTGCCATCCATGTAAGACCGGACTTGCTCCTCCTTGACTGCCGCCATGATTGTGGGGCTTCCCCAGACACATGGAACTGTGACTCCAATTAAACTTCCTTCTTTCGGAAACTGCTCAGTCTCAGGTATGCCTTCATCAGCAGTGTGTGAAAACGGACTAATACACTCCTACTCCACGAAAACAGTTTCCTTGGCTTCATCTCATCTGATGCGGACCACCAAACACCAGATCTACCACACCGGGAGAAAAACAGGGTCCAGGGACCAGCTGTCCTTTGGGAGTTGAAAAGCATCCTGACATCAAACAGATCTTCCATTTAAAGTCAGTGAGAGAGGCCAGGTGCGAAGGTTCACACCTGTGATCCCAGCACTTTGGGAGGCTGAAGCGGGCAGATCACTTGAGCCCAGGAGTTCAAGACCAGCCTGGGCAACATGGCAAAACCCTATCTCTACAAAAAAATACAACTATCAGCCAGGCGTGGTGGCATGTGCCTGTAGTCCCAGCTACTTGGGAGGCTGAGGAGGAAGGATGGCTTGAGCCGAGGGGCAGAGGTTGCAGTGAGCCAAGATCATACCACTGCACTCCAGCCTGGGCATCAGAGCCAGACCCTGTTCCAAAAAAATAAAAAAAAAAACAAGTAAAAATAGAAAAATTAAGCCCGCAAAAGCACACAGGTGAAGAGGAAGCAGCAGCTGGTCTGAGCGGAAGCTGGAGGTCACTGGGTGGCAGGATGCAGCACTCAGCAGCACAAAACCCGGGAACAGCTCCTGGAAGCCTCTGGACTTCGAAATTTGGTGCTTTACCTTTCTTCAGGATTCTCTTTTGCCTTCCAGCAACAATCAGCAGGTCAATGACGGTGGCCTTTGTTTTTCTCTTTTTCCTTTTCCTGTTACCTCAAATGAGTTTTGTGGGTTTTTTTTTTTTTAAGAGACTGAGGTCTCATCATGTTACCCAGGCTGGACTCATGCAAAATCCTCCTGCCTTGGCTTCCCTAAGTGCTGGGATTACAGGTGTGAGCCACTGCACCAGGCCCCAATGAGTTTTAATTTCCTCAGTAACTCCTCCCAGCTCCATATACACATGACTGGGGAACCTTCTTCCTCCAGCAGCCAAAGGCCGCCCAGACCTGCAGGTGGTCACACGAGGCAAAGGGCCCTCAGAGCACATCCACAGCTCCACAGAAACAGATTTCAGCAGAGCTGCACACTAGGATTTGGGGGCCTTTTTTTTTTTTTGGCAAGAGGGTCTGTGTCACACACAGGTCAGTGCAGTAACGTGATCATGGCTCACTGCAGTCCCCAGTCTGCCAGGCTCAAGTGATCCTCCCACCCCAGCCTCCTGGGTAGCTGGGACCACAGCTCTGTGATACCACAGCTGGGTAATTTTTTTTATTCTTTATAGAGACAGAGTCTTACTGTGTTGCCCAGGCTGGTCTCAAACTCCTGGACTCAAGTGATCCTCCCACCTGGACCTCTCAAAGCACTGGGTTCACAGGCACAAGCCACTGTACCAGGCCTGTATTTGAGAAACTTTTAAATTATTGTCAAAATTCAATTAATTCCCAGAGTTGATCCAGCCCAAATAACCATCTGGACACACTTATCCATGAAACCAAAACAGACTCTGGTAAAAATCGTCTCACTGGTAGCTTAAGATGGGGACCTGTCCAAAGTTTAATGCTTTCTCACAGTTAATATATTATCTGGCACTTCTCCAGAATGGTATAAAAACAGGTTTGTCAAAAGAAACCTTGCTAGCATCAGGCACGGTTAGCAGGGAACGAACCTCTTTTTCTGAGTACAAGGACCGGGCAACGATGTCCAAAAGCTTCTTTGTCTCGGCCTGGAACTCATGTTTGGAAGTAGAACCTAGTAATGAAACACAGACACAACCAGTAAAGTTTAATTTCTATTTTTGTGCAAGGATACGCTACGTCACATTCCAAAGAATGTTTAAGTTTATGAGTTTTAAACATTTAAGAGTGTGAACAAAAAGAAAGAAGTAGACAGAAACAAAGTCTGGCTGGGTGCAATGGCTCACGTCCATAATCCCAGCACTTTGGGAAGCCAAGGCGGGAGAATCACCTGAGCCCAGGAGTTCAAGACCAGCCTGGGCAACACAGCAAGACCCCACCATCTCCACAAAAAAAACAAAAATCAGCTGAGCATGGTGGCACACAATTGTGGTCCCAGTGACTCAGGAGGCCGAGATGGGAGGATCACTTGAGCCCAGGAGGTCGAGGCTACAGTGAGCCATGATTGTGCCATTGCACTCGGCCCAGGTGACAGAGCAACACCCTGTCTCAAAAGAAATCAAAAAGTCTCTCAGGGAAAGAGATCCCAGGGAGGACAAATCAAGTGGCTCCCGCCTGCGCTGAAAGAACATAGATGGGACAAATCCTCCCACTGCTCAGGACAGACACCTCAGGCTATGTTGAGGGACTGTTGAGCCTGGTTTCCCGATGTGCATGGTCACGGGAACTGGGCTGCCTCTAAAAACCAGATTATATGTTCTTTCCTTTCTTTTTTCTGTTTTTAAACGCAGAATCTGGCAGTTTGCCCAGGCTGCAGTGCAGTGGCATGATCATGCTCATGGCAGCCTCAACCTCCCAGGCTCTAGTGATTCTCCCGCCTCAGCCTCTCAAGTAGCTGGAACCACTGGTGTTCACTACCATGCCTGGCTTTTTTTTTTTTTTTTTTGACGTGGAGTCTCGCTCTGTCACCCAGGCTGGAGTGCAGTGGCACAATCTCGCCTCACTGAAACCTCCACCTCCCGGGTTCAAGTGATTCTCCTGCCTTAGCCTCCTTAGTAGCTAGGGTTACAGGCATGCACCACCAAACCCAGCTAATTTTTGTATTTTTAGTAGAGATGGGGTTTCACCATGTTGGCCAAGCTGGTCTTGAACTCCTGACCTCAGGTAATCAGCCCACCTTAGTCTCCCAAAGTGCTGGGATTACAGGTGTGAGCCACTGTGCCCAGCTAACTTTTTTATTTTTTGTAGAGAAAGGGTGTCACTATATTGCCCAGTCTGGTCTTGACCTCTTG
>PVKV010042368.1:0-10772 GCA_004027835.1 Alouatta palliata
GCCTAATGTTTGCATTTCTGGTAGAGATAGGGTCTTGTCATGCTGCCAACGCTGGTCTTGAACTTCTGAGCTCAAGTGATCCACTTGCCTCCACCTCCCAAATTGCTAAGATTACAGGGTTGAGTCACTTCTCCAGGCCAGGAAAAGGAGTTTTTTTTGTTTTTTGTTTTTTTTTTTGATATGAAATAAAAATTTTTCTTTTTAATTTTTTTTTTTTTTTTTTTAGTAAAGATGGGGGTTCTCCATGTTGGTCAGGCTGGTCTCAAACTCCCGACCTCAGGTGATCCACCCACCTCGGCCTCCCAAAGTGCTGAAATTACAGGCATGAGCCACTGCACCCAGCCGAAATAAATGTTCTATTAGATTTCAGTCATGGTTGCCGAATTTTTTTCTGTACATTCAAACATTCAGCACTGATGCCTCAGTTTTACTACATTAACAGCAAATCATGTATCAAGAGGCCTTTGACTCTCTTGTTCAGAAGAAACTAAGTTCTCTAACACTTACCTAAACTCGTGGGCTTGATGAGAACATCAAGGACATCATAAAAGGGCAGACTTTTTAACTGCACATCAGGATGGACAGGAGGAATTGGGGGAGATGGCTGATGCATCTCAAATGTGGGCTTAGTATCTTGAAGCAGCACAGAACCAACAGGAGAGGATGTGAGTGAGGTGTAACTGAAGTGGAAGGCAACGAGTGGATTCCAGCTACCGCCAAGTCAGGTTCTACAGGTGATGAGCTACCATCCAAAGTGAAAACCTATGATTTGATTGTGGAGAAATCAGAAAGTCCTTCAAGAGTTCGTGGATATCGGCGTCTATACAATTCTCGGATTTTAATCTGAACCGCAGGGCTGCAGCCGCTCTTCAATAAATGCAGCGCCCACATCAGGAGGTTATGCTTGCGTCCACTTTTATTCCTAGTAATACTTGTAGTTCAGAAACCCTAAAACTAGAAACCATATTCAGAATGGCTAAAATGAAAAACACTGATAACACCAAATGCTGACAAGGATGCAGAGAAACTGGATCACTCCATACATTGCTGGTAGGGATGTAAAATGGTACAGCCACTCCTCAACTCTTCGAAATCTGCCATTTTATACCACCCGCGGGCGCTGCCGCCGCGCCCACTCCCACCGCCACCACGGCCGCCTCAGCCTCCAGCATCATCCGGCACTGGGCGCGGCCGCCTCCGCTACCGGAAATGGAGTTTTAATGAATAAGTGAGGAGCTGCAGAAGGGAGGGAGTAATCAACAGTGTCAAATGCAAAAGAGAGGTCCAGTAAGAAAATGTCTTACATTTCTACAGAGTTTGGCAATTACCAGTAAGAGGTCAGTAGGATTTATTCTGAGCTTTCCATAGAAAGAAAATACTTTGGCAGAATTAAAAGGAAAGACACTAGAGTAGTGGTCATTTCTTATGTTTGCCATCCAAAGTCTCCTTAGGTCTCTTATGCTGTGTTGTATACTCCAGTTTTGCTAGGGAAGAGACATCCGTTATTTTTTTTTAAGATGAAGTCCCGCTCTGTCATCCAGGCTGGCATGCAGTGGCACAATCTTGCTCATTGCAACCTCCACCTCCTGGGTTCAAGTGATTCTCCTGTCTCAGCCTCCCAAATAGCTGGGACTACAGGCATGTGCCACCATGCGCAGCTAATTTTTTTTTTTTTTTTTTGCATTTTTAGTAGAGTTGAGGCCAGGCTGGTCTCAAACTCCTGACTTCAAGTGATCTGCCCGCCTTGGCCTCTCAAAGTACAAGCTAATGCATTTCTATGTCCAGGGTTTGATGTGGCAAACCATGGGTTAGACAACCCAATTCCCATTCCCAACCCTCTTCTCCCTTATCTGCCTCACCTGTACTCAATTTCCCAACTACCTTATAGCAAGCAGTGACCCAAAACATGTATCCCAAAACAGACATGATATCCAGGTAGATGTAAATGACTAGAACTGGGCCAGGAGCAGTGGCTCATGCCTGTAATCCTGGCACTTTGGGAGGCCAAGATAAGTGAATCACTTGAGGTGAGGAATTCAAGACCAGCCTGGCCAACTTGGTGAAACTCATCTCTACTAAAAATACAAAAGCTAGGCCAGGCTAGGTGGCTCATGCCTGTAATCCCAGCACTTTGGGAGGCCGAGGCAGGAGGGTCAGTTGAGGTCAGGAGTTTGAGACCAGCCTGGCCAACATGGTGAAACCCTGTTTCTACTAAAAATACAAAAATTAGCCAGGCATGGAAGCAGGTGCCTGTAACCCCAACTACTTGGAAAGCTGAGGTAGGAGAATTGCTTAAATCCAGGAGGCAGAGGTTATATGAGCCAAGATTGTGCCACTGCACTCTAGCCTGGGTAACAGAGCAAGACACTCTCTCAAAATAATAATAGAAATACAATAAAAACAAAAGATGCATGACTAGAACTAGGGCACCCATCTTGTGCGAAACAGTGAAAAATCAAGAGAATCCCAGCTCTACCAGCCCGAGTTCTTGAGCCACTGGGTCAACATGTTACTATATTACTTCAGACTGTGATTTTTTTTTTTGACACAGAGTCCAACTCTGTTGCCCAGACTGGGGTGCAGTGGCACAATCTCGGCTCACTGCAACCTCTGCCTTCCAGTTTCAAGCGATTCTCCTGCCTCAGCCTCTCGAGTAGCTGGGACTACAGACACATGACACCACTCCTGGCTAATTTCTGTAATTTTAGTAGAGACAAGGTTTCACCATGTTGGCCAGGCTGGTCTCAAACTCCTGACCTTAAATGATCCACCCACCTCAACCTCCCAAAGTGCTGGGATTACAGGTGTGAGCTACCCCCGCCTGGCCTGACTTCAGACTCTTTGTGATGTGAGAAAAATACAACCCTGATGTCAACTCCTGATGTAAAGTCTGTCCTTGTACTTGAATTAATGTCTGTTACAGAAGACTTGTGACTTATAATGGTGCTGATCTTGTGCCTAGGGCCATAGGTGGCTGTGTTGACTCAAGCCTAAGCTAATTCACATAGAACATTTCCTTGATGACAGTGACTGGCGCAAGAGCCAAGCCAAGACAATTAGTGCCAAAGAAACTCACTTTCCTGGTTATTTTTGTGAACTATCGGAGAAGCAGACTTCTCTTTTCCTGCAGTAATTGATTAAGAGAAGATATGTGGATGGAGCTGCAGCAGTATCTTGACGGGGAGAATCTGTCTGAGGCTCCAGCCAGCACAGGAAAAACTGAACCCAGAGATGAAAACGAGAAACTGGGTTCTGGTGACATAGCTCCAAACTCAGTCAAGTCTTATTTGGAGTCAGCCCAACCCCTGGAGTTTTCACATATGTGAGCCAATAAAATCCCCCTTTTTAAAGCCAGTTAGGTTTGGGTTTTCTGTAACATGAAAGAAAAGAATCTTTAGCAGATTGTATTTTCCAAAGATGGCTCCATCAATATATTTATCCCATTCCACATGCTCTTCTTGCAATGACTGGTACTCTTCCCACTATCGGGTGGAGTTTGTTTTCCCACCTCTGGGTGGGGCTTGTGACTGCCCTAACCAAGGAATATAGATGGCACCATGATGCTATTGACTTTCAAGGTACAGACTCTCTTTTTCTCTCTCTTAATGCTTACCTTTGTAATCTGGCCTCCACATTTTAAGGAAACCTAAGCCACTTGGAGAGGTCACACGTAGGTGTTCTAGCCAACAATCTTAGCTAAGGTCTCAGGACAGCCAGAATCTATCACCAGATGTGAGTGAAGAATGAGCCTTCAGGTGATTCTAGTGCCCAGCATTCAAAGCTTCCGAGACCCGGGCTATCCCAGAACAGAGATGTGCCATTCTGGCTGTGTTCGATCCAATATCCTGGCCCACAGAGAATATGGAAGGTAATATATGATGATGATGATGATTATTATTATTTTGCCACAGAGTCTTGATCTGTTGCCCAGGCTGGAGTGCAGTGGCACAATCTCGGCTCACTGCACCCTCTACCTCCCAGGTTCAAGAGATTTTCCTGCCTCAGCCTTCTGAGTAGGTGGGACTACAGACACATGCCACCATGCCTGGCTAATTTTTTGTATTTTTAGTAGAGACAGGGTTTCACCATGTTGGCCAGGATGGTCTTGATCTCCTGACCTCGTGATCCACCCGCCTCAGCCTCCCTAAGTGCTGAGATTACAGCCCTTTTTTTTTTTTTTTTTGAGATGGAGTTTCGCTCTTTTTGCCCAGGCTGTATATGCAGTGGTGGGATCTTGGCTCACTGCAACCTCTGCCTCATATGTTCAAGCAATTCTCCTGCCTCAGCTTCCCCAATAGCTGGGATTACAGGTGCACGTCACCATACCTACCTAGTTTTCTGGTATTTTTAGTAGAGATGAGGTCTTACCATGTTGGCCAGGCTGGTCTTGAACTCCTGACCTAAGGTGATCCACCTGCCTTGACCTCCCAAAGTGATGGGATTACAGGCCTGAGCCACTGCGCCTGGCTTATCTTTTTTTTTTTTTTTAATTTTTATTTTTGGCTTATGACACGGCCCCAGGAGATCCTGAGAGCATGTACCCAGATTATCATTGTTTTAATTCAACTAAGTTTTGGGGTAATTTGTAATGTAGCAATAGATACACTAACACAGAGTCCTAATTGATAGAATTGGTGTTCTGTGTGATAGTGGTTTAACAAGAATAGTGGGAGGCCGGGTGCAGTGGCTCACACCTGTAATCCCAGCACTTTGGGAGGACGAGGCGGGTGGATCACCTGAGATCAGGAGTTCGAGATCATCCTGACCAACATGGTAAAACCCTGTCTCTACTAAAAAAAAAAAAATTGGCCGGGCGTGGTGGCTCACGCCTGTAATCCAAGCACTTTGGAGGCCAACGCGAGCGGATCACCTGAGGTCAGGAGTTCAACACCAGCCTGACCAACATGGTGAAACCCCATCTTAAAAAAAAAAAAATTAGCTGGCTCTAGTGGTAGATGCCTGTAATCCCAGCTACTTGGGAGATTGAGGCTTAAACCCAGGAGGCAAAGGGTACAGTGAGCCGAGATTGCAACACTGCACTCCAGCCTGGGCAACAAAAATGAAACTTCATCTCACACACACAAAAATGATAATAATAATAGTGGAATGGAAAATAGGAGTGAATGGGAGGTGAGAGAAATGGAATCAAGGCCGGGCGCGGTGGCTCACGCCTGTAATCCCAGCACTTTGGGAGGCCGAGGCGAGCGGATCACAAGGTCAGGAGATCGAGACCATCCTGACCAATATGGTGAAACCCTGTCTCTACCAAAAATACAAAAATTAGCTGGGCGTGGTGGCGTGCGCCTGTAATCCCAGCTACTCAGGAAGCTGAGGCAGGAGAATTGCTTGAACCCAGGAGGTGGAAGTTGCAGTGAGCTGAGATCGTGCCAATGCACTCCAGTTGGGCACCTGGCGACGGAGCGAGACTCTGTCTCAAAAAAAAAAAAAAAAAGAAAGAAAAATGGAATCAGAAAGGTAGACACTCTGGAAAACTTCCATGAAGGCCCCTCCCTGATCCTAGAAAAGGACACAGTAAGTCTGAAACCAAAGCTACCAGCCGCTATTCATGTTTCTGCTGATCATCAGAGGACTAAAGGTTATGAGTTTGACAGAATTCTAGAGGAGGGGCTTCTACTAACTGGCTTTGTGAATTCCTCAGAATTCCAAAAGGCATTAAGAGGGAATCAAAGGTGAATCAATAAAACCCTCAAGAAGGCATTTATTTCAGAAGCATTCTCTGCTCAAAACCTCTAGCAGACTTCATTGCCTCTGATACAGATTAAGCTCTTCAGCCTGGCATTCGAGGTCTCCTTGCCATTTCTGTTTCCCAATGCTTCCCTTTACATCCCCCAGGGTCCAGCAAAATTGCACTGCTTGCTAACTGCACTACATGTTATTCCCCAAACTCTTCTTCCCTGTGCCATCTCTAGGTGTTTGCCCTCGTGGGGAAGAAGCTCTGGCACACCAGCTGTGGTCAGAGGTCTCCTCAGTGCCTGTGCCCATTCTCATCTCAACCGGAGTACAGAGACCTTCTGGAGTGAAGGATCCATGATGATCAATGATGAGTTGTAGGGCCCACAGCCTTTTTCTCTGATAATTTTTAAATTCAAGGATTTTTTTTGTTTGTTTATTTGTTTGGTTGGTGTTTTTTTGAGACGAGTCTCACTCTGTCATCCAGGCTGGAGTACAATGGCGCAATCTCACCTCCACTCCAACCTCCACTTCCTGGGTTCAAGCGATTCTCCTGCCTCAGCCTCCGGAGTAGCTGGGACTACAGGCTTGTGCCACCATGCCTGGCTAATTTTTGTGTTTTTAGTAGAGATAGGGTTTTACCATATTGGCCAGGCTGGTCTTGAACTCCTGACCTCAAGTGATCCTCTCACCTCAGCTTCTAAAAGGAATGGGATTACAAGTGTGAGCCACTGTGCCCAGCCAGTAAATTGAAGTATAATTCATATAAAATAAAATGCATAGATCTCAAGTACACTGTCTTGTGAGTTTTGACAGTTGTATTCACTTGAGTAATGATATAGTTTGGCTGTGTGCCCACCCAAATCTCATCTTGAATTCCCACATGTTATGGGAAGGACCCCGTGAGAGATAATTGAATCATGGGGGCAAGGTTTTTTTTTTTTCTTTTGAGATGAAGTCTTGCTTTGTTGCCAAGCTGGAGTGCAGTGGTGCAATATTGGCTCACTGCAATCTTGGTCTCCTGGGTTCAAGTGATTCTCCTGCCTCAGCCTCCTGAGTAGCTGGCATTACAGGCACACACCATCACACCCAGCTAATTTTTGTATTTTCAGTAGAGACAGAGTTTCACTATGCTGGCCAGGATGGTCTTGATCTGTTGACCTCCCAAAGTGCTGGGACTATAGGAGTGAACTGCCATGCCTGGTCCCTGGGGGCAAGTCTTTCCTGAGCTGTCCTCGTGAGAGTGAATAAGTGTCACAAGACCTGATGGTTTTTAAAAGATGAATTCCCCTGTACAAGCTCTCTTTCTTTGCCTGCTGCCATCCATGTAAGATGTGACTTGCTCTTCCTTGCCTTCCACCATGAACCTGTGTAAGTTGCCCAGTCTCGAGTATGTCTTTCTCAGCAGCGTGAAAACGGGCTAATACAGTACATTGGTTCCAGTAGAGTTTGGTGTTTCTGAAAAGATACCCAAATGTGGAAGTGACTTTGGAACTGGGTAACAGGCAGAGGTTGGAACCAATTTGGAGGACTGAGAAGAAAACAGAAAAATTTGGGAAAGTCTGGAACTCCCTAGAGACTTTTTGAATGGCTTTGACAAAAATGCTGATAGTAATATAAACAATAACGTCCAGACTGAGGTGGTATCAGATGGAGATGAGAAACTTGTTGGGAACTGGAGCAAAGGTTACTCTTGCTATGTTTTAGCAAAGAGACTGGCTGCATTTTGCCCCAGTCCTAGAGATTTGTGGAACTTTGAACTTGACAGAAATGATTTAGAGTATTTGGCAGAAGAAATTTCTAAGCAGCAAAGCATTCAAGAGTTAATTTGGGTGGTGGTAGAGCATTCAGTTTCTTTCGTTTTTTGAGATAAAGTCTCACTCTGTCACCCAGGCTGGAGTGCAGTGATGTGATCTCAGCTCACGGCAATGTCTGCCTCCTGGGTTCAAGCAATTCTCCTGTCTCAGCCTCCCTAGTAGCTGGGGCTACAGGGGTATGCCACCACACCCAGCTAATTTTTGTATTTTTAGTAGATTCAGGGTTTTATGATATTGGTTAGGCTGGTCTCAAACTCCTAACCTCAGGTAGCCCATCAACCTCAGCCTCCCAAAGTACTGAGATTACAGGTGTGAGCCACCATGCCCAGCCTAAAAGCATTCAGTTTTATAAGGGAAGCAGAGCATAAAAATTGAGAAAATTTGCATCTTGATAATGCAGTAGTAAAGAAAATCCCATTTTCTGAGGAGAAATTCATGCCAGCTGCAGAAATTTGCATAAGTAACAAGGATTAGAATGTCAATTCCCCATGACAATGGCGAAAATGTCTCCAAGGCATGGCAGAGGTCTTCAGGGCAGCCCCTCCCATCACAGGCCTGGAGTCCTAGGAGGAAAAAGTAGTTCCGTGGGCTGAGCCCAGGGAACCCATGCTGTGTACAGCCTAGGATCTTGGTGCCCTGCATTCCAGCTGCTCCAGCTGTGGCTGCAAGGGGCCAATGTAGAGCTTGGGCCATGGCTTCAGAGGGTGGAAGCCCAAAGCCTTGGCAGCTTCCACATGGTGTCAAGCCTGCAGGTACACAGAAGTCAAGAACTGAGGTTTGGGAACCTTCTCCATTTCAGCAGATGTATGGAAATGCCTGAATATTCAGGCAGAAATTTGCTGCAGGGGCAGGGCTCTCATGGAGAACCTCTACTAGGACAGTGTTGAAGGGAAATGTGGGGTCAGAGCCCCCACACAGAATCGCTATCGGAGCATTGCCTAGTAGAGCTGTGAGAAGTGGGCCACCATCCTCTAGAACCCAGAATGGTAGATCCATCAACAGCTTGCACTGTGTACCTGGATAAGCCACAGATATTCAACGCCAGTTGGTGAAAGCAGCCGGGAAGGAGGCTGTACCCTGCAAAGCCACAGGAGCAGAGCTGCCTGAGAGCATGGGAACCTACCTCTTTCATCAGCATGACCTGAATGTAAGACATAGAGTCAAAGGAGATCATTTTGGAGCTTTAAGATTTGACTGCCCCACTGGATTTCAGACTTGCATGGGGCCTATAGCCCCTTTGTTTTGGCCAATTTCTTCCATTTGGAATGGCTGTATTTACCCAATGCCTGTATGCCCATTGTATCTAGGAAGTAACTAACCTGGTTTTGATTTTGAGGCTCGTAGGTGGAAGGGACTTGCCTTGTTTTGGATGAGGCTTTGGACCATGGACTTTTGAGTTAATGCTGAAATGGGTTAAGACTTTGGGGGACTGTTGGGAAGGCGTGATTGGTTTTGAAATGTGAGGACATGAGATTTGGGAGGGGCCAGGGATAGAATAATATGGTTTGTCTGTGTCCCCGCCCAAATCTCATCTTGAATTCCCATGTGTTGTGGGAGGGACCTAGTGGGAGGTTAATCAAATCATGGGGGCAAGTCTTTCCCATGCTGTTTTGTTTTTTTTTTTCTTTTTGACACAGGATCTCACTTTGTCACCCAGGCTGGAGTTCAGTGGTACAATCTCAGTTTATGCAACCTCAACCTTCCAGTTCAAGCAATTCTCCTGCCTCGGCCTCCTGAGTAGCTAGGACTACAGATGTGCACCACCACACCCAGCTAATTTTTGTATTTTTAGTAGAGACAGAGTTTCGTCATATTGACCAGGCTGCTCTCAAACTCCTGGCCTCCCAAAGTGCTGGGATTACAGGTGTCTGCCACTACACCAAGCTAATTTTTTTGTATTTTTAGTAGAGATGGAGTTTCACCGTGTTGGCCAGGCTGATCTCGAACTCCTGACCTCATGATTCACCTGCCTCAGCCTCCCAAAGTTCTAGGATTACAAGCGTGAGCAACTGCACTCAGCCTCATTTAGTACTTTCACACCATATCATTGATTGTCGTGCATCCGTATGATCTTATACACTTCATGAATTTTTTATTGTACAATAATTTGCTTTAATTCATTAATTTTTTTTTTTTTTTTTTTTTTTTTGAGACGGAGTTTCGCTCTTGTTACCCAGGCTGGAGTGCAATGGCGCAATCTCGGCTCACTGCAACCTCCGCCTCCTGGGTTCAAGCAGTTCTCCTGCCTCAGCCTCCCGGGTAGCTGGGACTACAGGTACGTGCCACCATGCCCAGCTAATTTTTGTATTGTTAGTAGAGACGGTGTTTCACCATGTTGACCAGGATGGTCTCGATCTCTTGACCTCGTGATCCACCCGCCTCGGCCTCCCAAAGTGCTGGGATTACAGGCGTGAGCCACCGCGCCCGGCCCATTCATTAATTTTCTAACCCACTTATTCCAGTTCAAGGTTGTGGGTAGCCAGAGCCTGTCTCGGCAGCTCACAGCACAGGACAGGAAACTGCCCTGGATTGGACACCATCCTGTGGTAGAGCACACTCACACACACCTGCACACGTACCCACACTCATTCAGACCAGGACAACTTAGACATGCGATTAACCCACGCTGATTAATCAACACCAGTTACTTTGGGATGTGGGAGGAAACCAGAGTGCCCGAAGAAAATCCACACAGACATGGGAGAATATGCAAATTCCACACAGACAGGGTCCCTGCTGGGAAACTTTTTTTTTTTTTTTTTTAATCATCTAAGTTGTAAGGAAACCAGGTCAGGCTCAGGGGCTCACGCGTCTATAATTTCAGCACTTTGGGAGGCTAAGGTGGGAGGATTGCTTGATCCCAGGAGTTTAAGATCAGCCTGGGCAACATAGTGAGATCCCGTCTCTACAAAAAATACAAAAAGTAGCTGGGTGTGGTGGCACATGCCTATAGTCCCAGCTACTTGGGAGGCTGAGGTGGGAGGATCACTTGAGCCATAGATGTCCAGGCTGCCGTGAGCTGTGATCAGGCCACTGCACCCCAGCCTGGGTGACAAAGAGAAACCTTGTCTCAAAAAAAAAAAAAGGTTATAAATGAACCACGTTGTACAAAATCATGGTCTTCCAGGACCTAATGTATTTCTATCACTCCAAAAATTCCTTCCCCTGCCCCTTTCTTGTCAATCCTTGCATATCTCCCCTGCCCACACCCCAAAAAACAACTGCTCTGATTTCTATCACCACAGATGACCTCTCCCTGAACTC
>PVKV010042369.1:0-10770 GCA_004027835.1 Alouatta palliata
AGCAATTCTCCTGCCTCAGCCTCCCGAGTAGCTGGGACTACAGGCACGTGCCACCATGCCCAGCTAATTTTTGTATTTTTAGTAGAGACGGGGTTTCACCATGTTGACCAGGATGGTCTCGATCTCTTGACCTCGTGATCCACCCGCCTCGGCCTCCCAAAGTGCTGGGATTACAAGCGTGAGCCACCGCGCCCGGCCTTTGTTTTGGAAAAGTTTTAACGTTTTAAATGTTATCCAGAATATCACTGGAGCATGGGAAGAAGTCCCACAGCAATGTATGAATGGCATTTGGAAAAAAGTTTTGAACACATGTGAGCACATTCAAAGGCCTTAAAGATTCTGCTGTTGATGGAATAGTAACAAGATACTTGTGCTTGGAGAATAGCTTGAACTGGACATTGATGAAGAGAATATTTATGAGCTTCTTGGCATTGAATCTGAAGTTCCAATGAAGAGCTGACCAAACTGGAGGAAGAAAGAAGTTGAGAAAGAGGAAGTTTTATCTGAGGCCACGATCAGCGGTGTCACTAAGAAGTTAGAAGAAAGGAATGTCATTATTCACAGTAGCTGACACGCAGTACAGGGTGCTCTTGCTTGCTATAGAGAAATATGTAATGAAAAGGAGAAACAAACTGTATAGTCCCAACCTGATGTCGGCCAGGCTGGTGGCTCATGCCTATAATCCAAGCACTTTGGGAGGCCGAGATGGGTGGATCATTTGAGATTGGGAGTTCAAGACCAGCCTAGCCAACATGGTGAAATCCTGCCTCTACTAAAAATACAAAATCAGCTGGGCATGGTGGAGTGCACCTTAAGTCCCAGCTACTCAGGACGCTGAGGCAAGAAAATCGCTTGAACCCAGGAGGTGGAAGTTGCAGTGAGCAGATTACGCCACTGTACTCTAGCCTGGGTGAAAGAGCAAGACTGTCTCAAAAAATAAAAATTAAAATTAAAAAAAAAATAACTTGATGTCTTCCTGAAGAACACTATGCCTGCTAAATCATTGGCAAGTATTGATGCCCCATTGCATTTTCCCAACCACTCTCAAGCCTCATCAGAAGAGAAATTGATGACCCTGTTGCAGTAGCATCCCCATCATCCAGCAATTAATTTCAGTTTAATGCTTCAAACATTCTTCAGGCCCAGTGTGCATTCACCTGTGTTCACTTAATGGTGAGTCCCCATACAGCTATCCTGTTTTTTGCTTTCAGTATGGTGTTTAATAAGTTGCATGAGATATATTCAATACTTTATTATAAAATGGGCCTTGTGTTAGAAGATGTTGCCCGACTGTAGGCTAGTGTAAGCAAGCTGAGCACATTTGAGGTAGGCTAGGCTAAGCTATGACGTTTATTTTAATAGGTTAGGTGCATTTTCAACTTAAGATATTTTCAACTTACAGTGGGTTCATGGAATGAACTCATCATAAGGTAAAGAGCATCTTATTACAATTACAGTCACTCTTTGATCTCATGGAGTAGGGATTGTATCTTGTTTACTAGTATATTTCCAGAGTCCAGTGCATTATATAGCAAATACAATGAGTGGTCAGTAAATGGTTTTGGGAAGAAAAGACCAGTACAGGGTGAGGTACAGCATCTCATCATTCTGAGGAATGCAGTTTCCATTGGGTATAAGTAGTCAGAAAAATCTTTGTTTAGCTTGTCTTAAATGAAGACAAAAGCTTTGAAGAAAAATCTTTGTTTAGGTCGTTGCAAGTCTTTTCCTTAATGATTTTTCCAGAATGCGTTGGTCCTCAGTGTTAAAGCTCAGAAGGGATTGAGTTTTAACCTTTTTTCTGTCATTGTTTTAATTACAAATGCGTGTCCTAGATGAGGGTTTCTGTTGGCCAATGTCCTACGTTCTGAGGTAACTCCCCTACATGAAATTTAGGTTTTAAGACTGAGACTAAACTGACTTGTTAGCACTGTTTACACTAAGCACTTGATTCTCTCCTACATAATTTCCTTCTGACTAATTTTACAGTTCTCACCAATCCCATATTCCTTCCTGAAATTCTTAGAGGAAATATGTAAAATTTGAAGATATTCCTGGCAGAGAAAAATTACAAGAAAAAACGTTCCCATCACAAATTTTCTTCTCTAGTGATTATAAATAAGCTATTTTAAAGAAGAGTATTAAAGGCTTTCTAGAAGAGATTTAGTAGATTTAATACCCCAAAATTTAATATTCAGACATTATGGCTGTAGTACATATGTGCTGTCATCTCCATCGCTACACAGATAAGTAGTTATAATTCTGAATACACAGACTCATGAAAAGTCTTTTGAAAATCAAGATTTTTTTTTTTAATTAAAAAGAAATCCCGGGCACAGTGGTTCATGCTGGTAATCCTAGCATTTTGGGAGGGTAAGACAGGCGGATCACCTGAGGTCAGGGGTTTGAGACAGGCCTGACCAACATGGCGAAACTCCTCCTCTACTAAAAATACAAAAATTAGCTGGGCATGGTGGTGAACACCTGTAATCCCAGCTACTTGGGAGGCTAAAGCAGGAGAATCACTTGTACCCAAGAGGCGGAGGTTGCAGTGAGTCAGGATCACTCCACTGCATTTCAGCTAGGGGAACAGAGTAAGACTCCGTCTCAAAAAAAAAAAAAAAAAGCCTGGCTAGCCCTCGTACTTGCAAGACTGTGGTGAACACCTTGAGAAGCATTTGCTGTATTTTGGCACATTATAATTAAAACATGCTGATTTTTCTTTTTTTTTTGGACAAAACAAATTTTATTTCATGATATTTGTTCACTCTTAAGGGATAAATAGAGCAAAGAAGGACAAAACATAGCAATAAATATGTTAAAATGGCCAATGTTATGTGTTGAATTAATGAATAAATTTTTCCATTTGTTTGCTAGGGAGATTTTCAGTTCTAATATACCATTATTTACTACTATTTATAAATTTAGTTTTTTGATATTTTCAGAAATTTTCTCAATATACTATGTTTATGCCCAAAAGAGTCCTAATTCTTCACTTTTTTGGGACTGGCAGAAGATGACCAGTGTTTGCTGGCATATATCTGGAAGCATTTTGGAAGGAATGACAAGAGAACACTTTAGTTTTTTGTTGTTGAAGAAGATTAAATTAATCTCAGTGACTACTTAAGGATAAGGCCATGTGATACATGATTTCAGGGAACTGAAAGAGCCTAGGTTTTGCCTCCTAAATGGAATCTGTCAAACAGTTTAGGAAATGAACAGCTTTTTCCTGTGCTCCCATAGCAGTTTTCCATAACTCTATTACAGTGGCTGTCACATTATCTTGTAGTTGTTCATACAGTCATTTCTCCATTCAGCAGATGTTCTCATGAGTGCCTGCCATGTGTCAGGCATGGTCCTCGGTGCTGCAGATAAAGTTGAGAACACAGAGGCAATTTCCTTGCTCTCCAGACCAAGCATGGTAGGTCACACCTGTAATCCCAGCACTTTGGGAGGTCAAGGTGGGTGGATCACCCGAGGTCAGCAGTTCAAGACCAGCCTGACAAACTTGGTGAAACCGTGTCTCTACTAAAAATACAAAAATTAGCTGGGCATGGTGGTAGGCACCTGTAATCCCAGCTACTCAGGAAACTGAGGCAGGAGAATCATTTGCACCCAGGAGGCAGAGGTTGCAGTAAGCTGAGATCAGGCCACTGCACTTCAGTCTGGGTGACAGAGTGAGACTCCGTCTCAAAAAAATAAAAAGGATCCTTGTTCTTTTGAAGCTTTAGTAGGGAGAGGCCAATAAAAAAGGAAACATATAACACATAAATAAGTCATTTCATTTCAGATTGAAATAAGAATTAGGAAGGTGTTAGAACAGGAGGGGTATGGGACCAAGAGCCTTGGGGCAGGAGCAACACTGGGTAGGATGGTCAGGGGTGGCCCTCTTAAGGAGGCAACATTTGAGCGAGTCCTGAATGATAAGGAGTCGATGGTACAGAGATTTGATGGAAGGGCATCCCAGGCAGAAGAAATGGCCAAGTGCAAAGTACACAAGCAGCAACGAAATTATATTCAAGAATGTATATGAGAAATACATTAGAATGCCAGTGCGTACGGAGAGGAAAGAGCAAAGGAAAGAGAAATAGAAGATGAAATAAAGGAGGTAGGCAGAGGCCAGACAAGGCAGAGATTTAATTTTAAGTGGTAATGGTGGGATATTGAGTTTTTAGCAAGGGAGTAAAAGAATTTGATTTATGCTTTTAGAAGATCACATTAGCTATTAAATGGGGAATGATTACAGAGGGCAAGGGTAGAAGCCAGGAAACCAGTTAGGAGGCAAAGAAAGTAGTGAGGGAGAGAGGGTGATGACTTGGATAAGGGCAGAAATCTTTATTGAAAATAAAGAACAAATTTGATTGGAGTTTATTTTGAAAGCAGACTTGATAGCACCAGCTGAGGGATTGTATGTCTGAAAGAAAAAAAAAAAAAAAAACTTGGTTTTTGGCTTGAGCAGCTGAGTGTATGGTGGTACCACCTACTGAGATAGGGAAAAGTAGGTGAAGGGCTGAGTTTGGAGAGAAAATAATTTCTACCCTTCTGCTAAATTGAGATTTTCTTGAGAGAGGGCAAAGTGAGGTTCCAGAAGGGTAAGAACATGGGCACTGGTCCTGCTGATAGATCCAGGACTTTGATACAGGCAGTCTGGCTTGTTTGTCTTCATGGTTAGAATAGTAATAGGCTGGAATCTAGGATTCAAGGCAAAGGAAGCCATGGCCAAAGGTTTAGAAGCCACCAAGGAGCAAAACATTTGGAGCAGCAGTTTAGTTAAGAATTATTTTGGGGACCTGTTTGATAGGGTCTTAGAGAAATTTAGATTATATTTTCTTCTTCATCTCCCTAAATTAAAATTCAGTCTGTCCTCCTCAGAACTTTTATTTTTTTCTTATTTTTTATTTTCTTGAGATGAAGTCTTGCTCTGCCACCCAGGCTGGAGTGCAGTGGCGCAATTACAGCTCACTGTAACTTTTGCCTTGTGGGTTCAAGCGATTCTCCTGCCTTGGCCTCCTTAGAACTTTGAAGAGCTTAAGTTTGAACTTTCCTCCAGCCTAGACTGTTTACTAGAAATTTGATTTGAGGAATCTGAAAATATAGGAATAAAAACCAGTGTTTTTTCTATTCTCTTACTCAACAGTCAACACAGAAGACTTACTTCTGTGACCTCTAGTCACCAAGAATTGGATGGAGATTTCTCCCACCAGTAATCAGTCAGTTAATTCTGCATTGGGTACCAGCTGGGCATCCTCCAATTCAATTCGGACACCATATACCTGGAGATAGCTTCCCAGGTTAGTCTAAAGACCCTTGTTTTACCTGTGCTTCTGACTGATTGTAAATCAGGGTTCCTATTGTCTTCTCCTCGGGTTCTATTAATTTACTAGAGTGGTTCACCAAACTCAAGGAAACACTTTACTTACATCTACTGATTTATTATAAAGGATATTACAAAGGATACAGATGGAGAGATGCATAGGGCAAAGCATGTGGGAAGAATGTGGCACTTTCGTCTCCTCTCTGGGGATGCCACCCACCGGGAGCATCTATGTGTTCAACTACCTGGAGGCTCTCCAAACACAGTCCTTTTGGATTTTTAGGGAAGCTTTTTTATGTAGGCATGATTCATTAAACCTTTGGCCATTGATGATCAGCTTAGCCTTCAGCCTCTAACCCACTTCCTGGGGATTGAGTGGTGGGGCTAAAAGTCCCAGCCCTCCAGTCCTGCCTTGGTCCTTCTAGTGAGTAGCCCCTGTCCTGAAGCTACCTAGGAGCTGGCAGCGATTAGTCAACACATTAGCATATAGAAAGACACTTATCACTTTGAAGATTCCAAGGATTTTAAGAGCTCCTGCCAGGAAACAGGGATGTAGACCAAATACATATTTCACAGTATCACAGGAAACATAGCTGCTTTTTTTCTTTGTATCAGATTAAAAAAGACTCTTTGCTGGGCGTGGTGGCTTGTGCCTGCAATCCCAGCTACTTGGCAGGCTGAAGTGGGAGCATCACTTGAGGGAGGAATTCAAGACCAGCCTGGTCAACGTAGCGAGACCCTGTCTCTGAAAAAGCAAAATAAAGAGCAATCAGCCAGGTTTCGTGGTGCAAGCCTGTAGTCCCAGCTACTCAGGAGGCTGAGGTGAGAGGATGGCTTGAGCTCAGGAGTTCAAGGGTGAAGTGAGCTGTGATCATACCTCTACATTCCAACCTTGGGGACAATGTGAAACCCTGTCTCTAAAAAAAATTTTTTTCTTAATTATCTAATTTTTTTTTCTTGGGAGTTTTTTTTTTAGTCAGATAATATAAGTCAGATGATATATAAATTATTTTGGTGGCAAAATTATCTTTTTATTCTTGCATTAAATGTACTGCATTTCCTGAACTTCCTATTATACGAGCTGACTCATTATTTGAAGAGTTCCTGAGCTTCACCATTTCACAGACTTCACAACATACAGAACTCCTTTTGATTCTTTATATGAT
Organism: Alouatta palliata; assembly: GCA_004027835.1. Lineage (NCBI taxonomy): Eukaryota > Metazoa > Chordata > Mammalia > Primates > Atelidae > Alouatta > Alouatta palliata. The sequence continues at coordinate 6,478 of PVKV010042369.1, forward strand.
AGTTTCTTCTCTTTTTCACCTTTTCTGTCTAGATAATAAATTTCTGGACAGAAGTCAGTGACAACTCAGATGGGATCAAGCCAGTATAATTTGCCATAGAAGATAATCTTTCAGAGAAAGCAAGTTATGTAAAGAATTTCTGCTCAGTTAGAAACTGAGTATGCACCCAATCTGTATAGATCTGTTTGTTGTGATGTTTAACACCACACTACACACAGGCACTTGATTTGTGGCTTTTGATGTCAAAACGTTTCTAGTTTACGAGCTTTACCCATCTCTTATGCTTTGTGACTCTAGGAATCTGTTTTCCAACTATCACACTTCTTTTTTTTTTTTTTTTTTAACTCCCCAACTAGAGAACTGGATAGGAATGTGAAACTCTTTCACATAACTCTTTTGTTATTCAGAAAATAAGTTACATAATAGTGAAATTGAGTGCCGGTGGTATGTGTACTAAATATAGTAGTAAATATTAAATATCATATGCTTTGGACACAATACATGCTTGCAGGATTTTTCTTTAAAAAATGCAGTACAAAGTGCAGTAAGGAAAAAAAGAGGAAGTATATTTAAGGGGAATACCAGTTATTAACTTATTATCTGTCAGCTCCAAATCTGTGGTTCTTCACCCCGCTTTGTGATGTTGGAGTTGGACCTTGTAAACATTTCTCCTTTGCCAGCGTGCAGCTTTAGGCTTTGTCAGCACAGGACCTGGGGAGACAACGCATGGTGATGACAGGAGGATGGTAGGATGGTACTGTCCTTCCAGTTCTGGTTCACCTTCCTTTCTTCAGCCCAGGGGTCCTCGCAGATCAGCTGAAGCAGCACTCTCAGACCTTTTTCTCCCCACCTGCCAGCTGTTTCTGAGGTAGCTCCAGCCTGGTCTTCAGGCTGGTTTCCTCCTACCAAGAGGGTCGGTTCTAGAAAACAGCTTGGTCCCCTTTACACAGCTGACAAACAACAGGCCCCTTTCATAGCCCAGCTCTGGCTCTTTGGTGCCTGTGCTTGTGTATTTTTCATGTGGCCAATAACCACACCCTCTTTGAGAAGGTCCACATCTTAGCCTAGATAAATTTTACTAAAGAGCACTGAAATCCAAAGAACTCAATTGAAATAATACCTGTCTCCATTACTGAAACTTATTTAGAGTAGAGGTCAGTGTACTTTCTCTGTGAAGGGCCAAATAGTAAATATTTTAGGTTTTCTGACCACATATGGTATCTGTTTCATATTCTTTGTTTTAAACAATGTTTTGAAAAGGTAAAAAAAAAAGTCTTAGCTCATGGGCCATGGTTTGCTGACCCCTGGTTCAGAGTATGAATAAAGTAAAATCTTTTTTCAACTAGAGACATCTAATCTAAAATGGAAATCTGAATTTTAGACTTAATCATTTATTACCGCATAACAAATCTTTCTAAAACTTAAGCAACAGTAATAATTTCTTAGCTCCTACAGTTTCTATGAGGCAGGAATTTGGGAGCAGATTGCCTAGGCACTTCAGCTTATGTTTTGAATGAGGTTATAGGTGCTGGTTAAAGTGCTGATGATTTTTTAGTTGTTTTAAAATTTTTGTATCCCTTTTATGTCTTCTGTCATTACCAATTTTTATGTCAACCCTATCTTGATAGGTGTGAGGGTGGAATGGCCAAGTGCTTGTCAAGCCCTGAGGCTGATAATGTCAAAACAATGACTATGAAACTACAATACAGGCAAGAAGGTGTGAGGTTAGAAAGGAGAGATGTAAGGAGGTGTCATATGCTAGAAATACACACGTTGTATTATAGGAAGGGATCCAGAATGAAAGGTATGACAATAAATTTGCAACATTAGAAGCAACAGAAGTGAGGAAATAGCTATTAAAAAAAAAACTTAAACCATTCTAGTTTTCAGATGAAGTCTTTTGTTTTGCATGTATTTGAATAGAACATAATATTTTATAATGAATTTTTAAATGAAACTATAACTGCATCACTAAATGTGCCTGAAGTAGAATAAATGTAAGTGTTGATTTGCACGACTTGAATAGAGTTGCCAACTGTGCTACCCCATGTGGCTCTCAGCCTTCTATCATCTCAGACACCCAGGCATCAAAGCAAAAAAGACAACTTTGTTAGCACCATCTGGCTAGACCGCCATGTAGATTCTCTTCCTTTGAGACCATGCTTGACAATAATTGCCTTAGGTTAGGAGGAAAAAAATTGGTATATGTTCTTATCTAAGAGACACCCCTCAATATACAGTTTTCTTTCCTAAATTATTTCTTTCTCTGGGACTATTATACTTTATTCTTGTTATTGTCACACTTATTTTCATTATATTATTTCTGTCTTAACTCTATTATTATAAAGAAATCTCAGCCGGGCATAGTGGCTCACGCCTGTAATCCCAGCACTCTGGGAGGCCAAGTTGGGTGGATCACCTGAGATCAGGAGTTCGAGACTAGCCTGATGAAAGAAACCCTGCTTCTACTAAAAAAATAAAAATAAAAATTAGCTGGGTGTGGTGGCGGGCGCCTGTAGTCCCAGCTACTCAAGAGGCTGAGGCATGAGAATCGCTTGTGCTTGGCAGGTGGTGGTTGCAGTGAGCCAAGTTCATGCCACTACACTCTAGCCTGGGCGACAGAGCAACACTCTGTCTTTTTTTTTTTTTTTTTTTTTTTTTTTTTTGGTTCTTGAAATTTTATTTCAAGATGAATAATTGAAATAATTTATTTTAATGTTTTTTATTTCTAACACTTGATACTGGTGCTGGCTTGTTGTTGAAGAAATATTGATTGAGCATTTAATATGACTTATTACTTGGAACATACGTAGAAAATGGTTCCCATTTTCTTGTCATCTATAGTCTAAAGAAAACCTGTGTAAACCCCTTTACGAAAACAAAGATTTTATTTCTTTCTGTCTATCTTATAAAAATAACTTGAAGCAGATCTGACATTCTTGAATAATTTCTTTATATATATATATATATATATTTTTTTAATTGCATTTTAGGTTTGGGGGTACATGTGAAGAACATACAAGATTGTTGCATAGGTACACACATGGCAGTGTGATTTGCTGCCTTCCTCCCCATCACCTATATCTGGCATTTCTCCCCATGCTATCCCTCCCCAACTCCCCACCCCCGGCTGTCCCTCCCCTTTTCCCCCCGACAGACCCCAGTGTGTGATGCTCCCCTCCCTGTGTCCATGTGTTCTCATTGTTCAACACCCGCCTATGAGTGAGAATGTGTGGTGTTTGATTTTCTGTTCTTGTGTCAGTTTGCTGAGAATGATGGTTTCCAGGTTCATCCATGTCCCTACAAAGGACACAAACTCATCGTTTTTGATGGCTGCATAATATTCCATGGTGTATATGTGCCACATTTTCCCTGTCCGGTCTATCATTGATGGGCATTTGGGTTGGTTCCAGGTCTTTGCTATTGTAAACTGTGCTGCAGTGAACATTCGTGTGCATGTGTCCTTATAGTAGAATGATTTACAGTCCTTTGGATATATACCTAGTAATGGAATTGCTGGATCAAATGGAATTTCTATTTCTAGGTCCTTGAGGAATCACCACACTGTCTTCCACAATGGTTGAACTAATTTACAGTCCCACCAACAGTGTAAAAGCGTTCCTATTTCTCCACATCCTCTCCAGCATCTGTTGTCTCCAGATTTTTTAATGATCACCATTCTAACTGGTATGAGGTGGTATCTCAATGTAGTTTTGATTTGCATTTCTCTAATGACCAGTGATGATGAGCATTTTTTCATATGTTTGTTGGCTTCATGTATGTCTTCTTTTGTAAAGTGTCTGTTCGTATCCTTCGCCCACTTTTGAATGGGCTTATTTGTTTTTTTCTTGTAAATCAGTTTCAGCTCTTTGTAGATTCTGGATATCAGCCCTTTGTCAGATGGGTAGACTGCAAAAATTTTTTCCCATTCTGTTGGTTGCCGATTGACTCTAATGACTGTTTCTTTTGCTGTGCAGAAGCTGTGGAGTTAGATTAGGTCCCATTTGTCTATTTTGGCTTTTGTTGCCCATGCTTTTGGTGTTTTGGTCATGAAGTCCTTGCCTACACCTATGTCCTGAATGGTTTTGCATAGCTTTTCTTCTAGGGTTTTTATGGTGTTAGGTCTTATGTTTAAGTCTTTAATCCATCTGGAGTTAATTTTGGTGTAAGGTGTCAGGAAGGGGTCCAGTTTCTGCTTTCTGCACATGGCTAGCCAGTTTTCCCAACACCATTTATTAAACAGGGACTCCTTTCCCCATTGCTTGTTTTTGTCATGTTTGTCAAAGATCGGAT
>PVKV010042370.1:0-10768 GCA_004027835.1 Alouatta palliata
CCGCCTCCCGCCTCCCGCCTCCCGCCTCCCGCCTCCCGCCTCCCGCCTCCCGCCTCCCGCCTCCCGCCTCCCGCCTCCCGCCTCCCGCCTCCCGCCTCCCGCCTCCCGCCTCCCGCCTCCCGCCTCCCGCCTCCCGCCTCCCCTCGCTCCGCCCCGCCCCGCCCCGCCCCGCGGCGCGACACACAGTACTCACCGGAAGCGGAAGCCACACCAAGGCCTGTATCTGTGGAACCCGTGATGTCGGCAGGCGGCCACGGCCAGGTCTAGCGGTGCCGGCAGAAGAAGGAAAAAGAGGGCTGGCCATGACAACCATCAGGAGAAATCAAGGGCGAGAAGGGACCCGGAGGGGCAGGTGGCTGAGATACGGGCGTCCAGGTGACTGGAGGACTCCTCTGGAGAAAGAGGCCCGCGCATGCGTGTGCTCGCGCGTTGAGGCCCATCGCCCTCAGGGCGCTCCAGCCCCCGGATCCGGCGAGGCGCCGCCGCTCCCCGGTGCAGCCGGAAGTCGCCCAGGAGGGCAGGGCGAGGGCGGCTTGTGGACTTTCACACTTTTCCTATCTTCCGGCCAGTCCGGCGAGAGGGCGGCTTGCTGTGGCGGCGGCCAATTACCGCGGACCTGCGGGACTCAGCTGGCACGTTACTTCCGACTAGTGGGGTTTTAGCCTTTTAACAGTCAAGGATTAGAGCGCCCTCTTTGCCCACTAGCAGGGCAGTAGCTGGTGCTGAAGACAGTGGCTTTTTGGCAAGCCTGGATCTCCAAATGACCCCCTCAGCAACTCCTGATGAACAGAACTGAATCCAGTATTAAAGCAAGTCAGCCAAAGGTTCTTCTCTGGTTTAAACAAGACAGCAAACGGACAGACTACCTTGTGGAACGTAGCATCATTCTCCTTCTGCAGCTCTAACACTTGTGCTCTCTAAGATCTTTGCAAACCACACACAAGAATTACTCATCATCCTGCCAATAGAAGAAGATGCTCACAGAACCAAATTTCCTGTGCTAGATTGTCACTCATGGGCTTCAGAGTAGGAGACTGGAGACCAAGGTGGCCAGAATCCAGTTGGGCCTGACGTCTCCCTGTTGAAAGGGCTCCTTGTGGAATGGACAGCACATGGCTCCTGTGGTGGATCTGAGACAGGTACAGCAAGTGATGAAGGTGTGCCAGGGACCATGGCCACAGAAGATGCTCCCACAGCCCCCTGTGTACTCCAGACAAACACTGCAGGCCACCTCTCCCAGCAAGTTCCCAGTCATGGGCCCCATTGTCATGACTTCTGTCCAAAGTGTGCTGAGAAATTTCTTCATAAACACCTGTGACTTTTTAACAGGTGGAGGATGTGGTCAGGATTGGGAAAAGGATTCAAGATGTGAAGAAGGAGGGATTCAGAATGAAGAGGGAACATCTGTGCCGCAGATGCTGGCCCTGTGTCTTACCTGGGATTCTCTGTCTTCTGCAACATAAAGGGTTTAGCCTGGGAGGAGGTGGTGAGAACTCTAGGAGAGAAAAAAGAAGGAAAGAATAGTTTTACCCATGCTGAAGTTAAACCTTCACCTAGGTAGGCAAAAAAAACACACTGCTATTTTGTGCCTCCCTTCCTAGAGTTTTAGACAAAGGTTTGGCTAAGTAATTGGTTGACCCCATGTTAAGTCTGTACTTGTGGAGAGTTTTACCAGGGCACACACTCTTTCTATCTGGAGTCTGTGTGACTCCCTCCCCATCATCCTCCTCACCTCTTTCAGACAGGGTGGGGATAGCAGCAGGAGAAGACTCTGAGAGCCTGGCAACTCCTGCAAGGACCACAGGACAGCCTCTCTGGGGATGCGTGGTGCCCCATCTGCCGCCCTTCTGAAGAATGCACTGCCTTCACGTTCCTTTACTGTGTTAGAGTCCATCCAGACTGTTCTGTTCATAAATAGTTTCTTTTTCCCACAGGCAATCAGGAAATCATTCCTTTCCTGACTAGTTCTGTCTAGTGCCTGAGAATCTTGAGTCAATCTCTCAGTAAGTCAGTGACTAAGAAAATCTCCCCACTCTGAGCCTACCAGTTCATGTTGCTTAGGAAACCTGATATTTTCATGAAATCTGCTTACATATGAGCAGCCCAACAGCTGAGCTAATGGTGGTAACCAAAGTGAACAAAGAAGTATAGTTGTGCCGGCTTCCTAGTTGACCATGTGGACAAGTCAGCAGGATCAGGACATGAGGGAGAGTAAATGTGACAGTCATGTGACTTCTAGAATAATATTCCAGATTTTTAAACCCAGAAATTTTGCTAAAGTTTTGATGAAACTCTAAACTTTTTCGTGGCATACACTGGCACTATCTGTACCATCATACAACTATCTCACATTAAAGCTATTTTTCTTGGAAAAAAAAAAAAAAAAAGAACAGTAGATCTACCATTTTATCCAGCAGACCCAATCCTGAGTATTTACCCAGAGGAAACAAAGTCATTATAAGAACAAGATACCTGAACACACATGTTTATGGCAGCACAATTTACAATTTCAGAAATATGAAACCAGCTCAAATTCCCATCAGTCAACAAGTGGAATAAAAAAATGTGGCATATGTAAATACCATGGAACTCTACTCAGCCATAAAAAGGACCGAAATAATGGCATTCACAGCAACCGGGACAGAATTGGAGACCATTTCTCTAACTGAAATAATTCAGGAAAGGAAAAGCAAACATGGTATGTTCCCAATCATAACTGGGAGCTAAGCTTTGAGGACACAAATACATAAAAATGATACAAGGGACTTTGGGGACCCAGGAGAACGGATGGGAAGAGAAGTGGTATAAAAGACTACACATTGGGTACAGTGTACACTGCTCCAGTGATGGGTGCATCAGAATCTAAGAAATCACCACTAAAGAACATATACATATATCCAAACTCCACCTGTTCCCCAGAAACTAATTGAACTAAAAAAAAAAAAAAAAGACACCTACATATTGCACTGTCTGCGTAGAAATACAAAAATAACACATTTTGATTGTAAAAAAAATGAAAACATTTAAGCTACATATTACACTGTGGGTAGAAATACAAAAAAAATACATTCTGATTGTAAAAAAATGAAAACATTTTATCGACTGAAATATGTAAATATTTATTAATGAAGAAATTGAACATCTTAAAAATTGAAAATATAGAAAAAGTGGTTCTCATCATAATACATATTTTTTGACTGACATCGTGTCTTTTAAGGCAACATAAAAGCAGCTGGTGGCCACTACCCTCTGTGAATTAATGCAGGAACAGAACACAAAATACACGACTTCTCATGTATAAGTGGGAACCGAACATTTTTTACTCATGGACATAAAGACAGCAGTAATACACACTATCGATGGAATAGGGAGGGAGGGGAGAAAGGTTCAAAAAGTCACTGTGGATACTATGCTCACTCTCTCGGTGATGGTATCATTTGCGTCCCAAACCTCAGCATGACACTACATGCCCACGTAACCAAACTGCACGTGTACAGTTGAAATTATAAAAGTAAACATAAAATCATAAAAGTTGAAATTATAAAAGTAAACATTCATCAATGTTTAACCCCAAACAAAAGGGCAGAATATATTAATTTTAGATGTACCGATATGCCACGTGTTAATATCCTGATTGACCTCGTGAAGGTTCAAATGCAATAAACCTCAATGCTCTACATGATGCTTGTGCCTTCTGCAACAGAAAGGAAGGTAAACCATGTCATAAAAGCAGGAGGACTATAGACTCCAATGAAAAAGAAAATGTGTTCTCTCGGGTCCTGCTCAGGAGTCACATTATATCAAGGGCTGTGGGATTATCCACTGAGTAAAAAGTAACTTTTAATGACTTCCAAGACTCTGACGTTTACTTTCTGATGAAGTTCACTTGGGAAAACATACATTCTCAAAAGCTCATTTTGCATTCCTCATTAGTAAACATAATAATTTACCAGGAATCCCATTTTGCCTTTGGGAGAGTGATTTGTTGCTGCTCTGGGTGCATCAAAATGATGGACAGTAAACGAGGTCACTGAAGCTGCTGACACAGTGATCCATGTCCACTGGGAGGAGAATTCCTGCCATCTGTCCCTGATATACACTCACTGTGTGTCAGACTCAGCCTTTCATAGATGCCTCACTGTCGTGGGGAAGCCAGCTGCCTTTAGTTAGGATTCTGCAACCCCTCAGCCTCAGCAAGGAGAGGAAGGTATGAAGACCTTGTCAACATTCTCATTCCCCATTCTGTGGTTTCTTACACAGACCTCAGCTTTTTCTTTCAGAGGCATGTTTCTAACTTCATTTCTGTTATAATATGCCTCTATTTTTCATTCCTCTTTGTATTGACATGTATCCTTTTTTCTTCCATCTCTTTTCAGTTTCTTCAGTCTTCCATTTCTGTTCTTATTTAGTATCTCTTACGAATCTATTGATGGATGAAGTGTTTTCATTGAAGTGCTTGCATATTTTCTCCTTTAATCTACTATTGTGGTTAATCATACATATGAAGTTTATAATGCTGAAATTACATTTTTGAATAATTCTTTAGTCGCCATGTGAATATTTTTACATAGCCTGAAATTTACTTTCTCGCTGATTTTCTCTGGATTGTTTTTCACTGAATTAGTGAAATAGTCTTGACAACTTACTTTTCATGCAATGTTTATTACATTTTGCTATCAAGTTTGTGCTATCCTTGCAGTGTGACTAACAGAACGTTCTTTTCTCTATCCACAGAAATCATTTGCACATATATTTTCTATCAGGGGTATTTGGCATACTTCACCCCTTTAGCATTCTCTGGGATACCTTATTGGTACAACTTTTGCCACTATTCAACTTCACTTGGGGAAGCTTACACATTTATGACTCTCTCCAGCTGTAGTATTATTTATGCTAAGTTAACTCTTCTAGGAATTTGCCAATATCTTCTAAATTTCCAAATTTATGAGCACAGTTTATCTTTGTAAAAATATTCGTAAGTTTTGTAGAGGTTTGTTAATTTTATGCTTCTTAGCAAGAAGCTGAACTTTGACATTTTTTCCCCTTTGGGTAGTTTGATGTTATTCTGCCTTTACTTCCATGAATCCCCTGTCTTATTTTAGGATTCCCTTTAGTATCCCTTTCCAAATGTCATTGTTTTCTTCAAAGGTTCTTATCTAGTCTTCACATTTATTTCCATAATGGACATTCCATACTGCATTTTCCTTATAAAGCTTTTATTTTTACTTTGTGGTTACTAAGAATTGCTTTAGTATTAAAAATATTGAGAAATTGGGCCTTTATTTATTCATTCATTCATTCTTTTATTTATATTTTACTATAATTGTCCTTAGATAATTGTTCTGTTACATTAAACTTTTGAAACTTTTGACACTGGCTTTAATGTTTGTTGTTTACACCTACATTTGGTCCATATGTGCCTGAAAAGGGAAGGTGAGTATTTCACAGTCCCTGAGTGTGCTGATTTTTACAGCAGTAGATGAAGAGTATGAAATGATGCGATCACATTTTTAATATCACAACTCACATTTCTTTTTTTCCATTGGTTCTGTTAATTTCTAAGAGACTTTGGTTAAAATCTTCCCTGTCAGTGTCTGATTTTCTTATTTCTTCTTCTGATTTTCTGTTCTCATATATTTTGATGCTATGTGTATTTATATACACAAATTAAAAGCTTTCATTGCTATTGAAATGGCCTCGTTTATATCCAGTAATTCTGTTGCCTTAACATTTATCTTTTGGTGCACTAGATTTTTGTCAGTTAGTTAGTTAGATTTCATAGAGTTTCACCTTCTTTAGATTATTTTGAACCATTCTGTGTCTTTTTTTAAAATGTGAATCAAGACACATGTTTGTCTTGCTGTCTACTTTTTTGGATAGTCATGTGGTCACTCCAGCTTCCTTTTGACCAACATTTTCAGAGTATATCTTCTTACATCCTTTCACTTTTGACCTACCTGTGTTTTCTCTATTTACAATAGGAATCTGCAAGACAGTGCATACCTGTGATATAATCTCTTTCAGTCTTTCATTCTCTGCCATTGCTTAGTGTGTTTAGACTATTTTCTGTTACAAATGTTTTTCTCACCTTTGTTGGCATGTTACTGATAAACGGAACACTATATTTTAAGTATAAAATATATGACTTGATAAACTGATATATCATAAAATGATTACCACAATCATTCTAATTAACAAATGCATCATCTCACATAATTGCCTGTGTGATGGGGGGAGATGGAAGAGCCCTTAAGATCTCCTTTGTTAGCAAATTTTTAATATACAGCACAGTATTATTAACTGAGCTGACTATATATTACTGAGATTTCAAGAACTAATTCATCCTATAACTGAAAATTTGTATCCTTTGATAACATGTCCTCATTTTTCCCAAACCTCAGCCCTGGGCAACCACCCTTCTGCTCTGTTGCTCTGAGGTAGACATTTCTAGATTCCACAAATAAGTGAGACCAGAGATTTTTGCTTTTCCTTGCCTGGCTTCTTTTACTTAATATCATGTGCTCCAGCTTCATCTGTGTTGTCACAAATTGCAGAGTTTCTTTTTGTGGCCTAAGAATATGTAATAACATATATATGTATGTGTGTATGTGAAATATTTGGATGTGTTTAATATATATATATAACATTGTGTTCATATTATATGATGTGTGTAATACCCTATACACATCAAATATAAAACATATATATGTATGTTATAGATGTATATAATTATATATTACATAATTATATATACATATATTACACACATATATGACATTATATATTCTTAGTGTGTGCATAATATATATATTGAATTAACACATGTACAGTTCTTACTGGAGTGGACAAAAAGTGAATGGCCAAACAGCTTCTAGGTAAACTGTCACCCCACCTGTTAAACATAAATTACATTTCAAAAACAAGTGTGTGGTCAACAATTGTCAGTTACATTAAGCATCAAAATTGCAAACAATTCAAATTAATAAACCCTAATTACTAACTTGCTAAAAGGCACAACATGAATAGATAGAAGAATAAAGGTCTCACATTTTAAGTGTTCAATAACTGCTTTGAATTTTTCTTCCTCTCAGTAGATGATGAGAGTATCATCGCTGTGGCAGAGCTGGACAGCAGAGTAGAAAATTGTGTTCAACGGAAAAAAGATAACTATGGAGGGAAAATAACTTGGTAAATTCGAGATACTCTTATGGACTTTGTCAGAATAAAGAAAGGAATGTGCAGATTTCACTAGATGTCTATTTAGAAAAGAAGAATGGTTTGAGACGATGGAAACATCTGGATGAGTGGAAGAATGAGTCACTGAGAGAATGATACAGTATACAACTCTACTTTCCAATAAGCATAACTTTATGAATTAAAAAGTGAACCTGAATAAATCTCATGTCATTTCCATTCTAACTGTATATTTTGAACCTACTGATTCTGTCTTCACAACAAGTATCCAAAAACGTTCAGACCAAACTGTGGATTTTAAACATTGTATTTAGTAAGATACATATAATATTTATCAGATTGGATTTATCAACCACGGAATGAATGCCCCTGAGTCCACATATTTTGTGTTGTGTGATTGTCATGTGCTTGTGGGATACGTGGCAGCATTCCTGGCCTCTACCCACTGCATATGTGTTTAAAATAATCCTTGTCTTGGAAGGGCTGTGTATCAAGCCAAAACTATAAAAAAGAAGTTTACATATGCATGCTGCGCTTTATGGGTTAGAGGCATAATGTTCTTTAAAAAGGTTAGAATATTCAAAACTGTTTTTGATATAAAATGCAGTCTGATACTCTGAAGAAAAAATGCCATAAATTCTAATTTATCTTGGATATATGCCAGCATGTCCTCTTGGGTAATACATTTAGTGCTGGGCATTAGCCTTTCAATTCCACCTTCTTCATAAGATTTACTTCTGTATTCCAAGGCTCTCAAGAATCTCCAGGGAGTCAGTGTCTTTATGTGCCTTTTCTGGGACTGAAATACAGAGGAGTTGGACATTTTCACACCCTCTCTTCATACTGATTTGTTCATGATTACATCCTTCCACAGATTGCATTATTTATTAAAATACATTCTCTTTAGTCTTCAGTGAGCAGTAGCTTACCTAAACAGAACATCTAAACTTCATGAAAATCCTATTTCTACCTGACAAAATTTTGGCGTTTTTCCTCATAGCTCAGATTGGTGTTGGTGTCGTGGGGAACTCACTGCCCTTTGTGTTTTATGTGTACCTATTTTTCATTCACTCTCACTTGAGGAAGCCCATCCATTTTATTTTTATGCACCTCGCACTGGTTAATGTTTTCAACATCATGTTCACGTTGGTCCCAGACATCACGACATCCTTTGGAGTGAGACATTTTTTAGACGATGCTGGCTGTAAAGCAGTTTTGTATATATGCAGAGTTTCCCGGGGTCTTTCCATCTGCACCACCGCTCTCCTGAGTACATTTCAAGCCATCACCATCAGCCCTAGTCATTCTAAATGGGCCTGGCTTAAACCTAAACTCTCTACCTGCATTTTCCCCTCTTTCCTTTTCTTCTGGGTCATCAACATGCTGATCTACATCAAAATTATTGAAACTGTAGAAGCCAGAACCAATTTCTCTCATGTTGGTTATGGGTATTCTCAAGTCTACTGTCACACTGGGCATGTTGCACTCCACACTTCAGCATTGTCTACAACTGTTATACTGACTCGAGATCTCCTGTTTGTGTTCCTCATGGTCGGGACCAGCATCTACATGGTGAGCCTCCTCCACAGACACCACAGGAGAGCCCAGCATCTGCACAGCCCCAGCCTCTCTTCCCAGCCATCTCCTGAACACAGAGCCACCCACACTGTCCTTCTGCTGGTCACTTGCTTTGCATTCTTTTATTGCTTAAACGCCTTCATGACCTTCTATTCGTATTACATGACTGAGAAAAACCTGAGACTGCAGATGATTACTGAAATTATTTCCTCATGCTACCCAACCATCTGCCCTTTTGTGCTGATGAAAAACAATAAAATAATTGCTCGATATATTTCACTTCTAAGATGGAAATTATCATTCCTCAAAGAGCATTCAATCACGATTTGATGCCTCACACTCCTGCAGTGGAAGAGTCTCAATAATAATGTATATGAAGAAGAAAAAATCCATCAGTTATTGGGCAACTGGAATGTGACTACCTTTAATTCACACACGATATATTTTTCAAAGAGATTATAAACTCTTACCATGAATAATCATACGTAAGTATCGTAGAAACAATTTTCACACTGATTATGTGTTCAAGTTATCTGGGTTTTCTTTTTTCAGGGACAACTCTTTATTTTATTTCTGTTTTGTTTTTAAATCAGTGAACAAACTGGGTCCTAAAAGCTGCAGTGATCTAAGCAGCAGCAAGTTTGGGCATTCCTTTTTTGTATTTGTTTAAATATGTTTAAGTTATCACACTGCTAGCTCTACTCATTTGCATGAAATTCTGCAGCATACTTACTAACTGTAGCAAAGTTTCCTCCATCCCGGGGGGGGGGGGGAACTACTTTGGAAGGTAATTTTCACTGAAATATAACCAGACTTCTTTAAGTGGATTGTGACAAGATTGTAAATGATATGGAAAAAAACATTTTAAAATGTGGCCCTCAACTTTAAGAAATGGTTTGCCTGTGTCTTTATAGTAGAACGATTTGAAATCCTTTGGATATATTACCCAGTACCCCAAAACCTAAAATGCAATTATATATATAAAAAAATTATACATAAAAAAAATGGTTTGCCTACACAAATTTTGGTAATTTTTTAAAGATAATATATTCTGCCCTCATATGGTCCTCAGAATTAAAGCATAATGAACAGGAAGAAAAAGGAAAACAATGCAACTGAGTACTAAGGCAGAACATCTTGCCAGAAGTAATTAATGAAGGAAGAGTATACAATGAATATCAAGTGCAAAATTTCAGAGGGCTAACAAGATAATAGTCTATATTTTTCACTGTGACAGGCAAAGTGGATTTTGCAATTACCATTGCATTAAATGCACCAAATAAATCTCCTAAAATTGGTACCATAGGGCACCATGTTAAGGTTTTCAGACTGCAACCGTTCATTATTTTTATGGTTTTCTTAAAATGTGGCACATATGCACCATGGAATACTGTGCAGCCATAAAAAGGGATAAGTTCATTTCTTTTTCAGGGACATAGATGAAGCTGGAAACCGTCATTCTCAGCAAAATAACACAACAGAAAACCAAACACCACATAGTGTCATGCATAACCAGAAGTCGAACAATGAAAACTCATGGACGCAGAGAGGGGAATATCAAACACTGTGGCCTGTTGGGGGCTGAGGGACTAGGGGAGGGACAGCATTAAAAGAAATACCTAATGTAGATGACGGGGTGATGGATGCAGCAAACCACCATGGCACATGGAACAAACTTGCAAGTTCTGTACATGTACCCATAACTAAAAATATTATAGTAAAATTTTAAAAATAAATAGAAAACTTGATACCGAAAAATTAAACATAAATAAATAAATAAAATGGTTTTCTTAAATTTATTTATTTTTTAAAAACATAACATTTGCATCCTTTGTAGGGACATGGATGAACCTGGAAGCCATCATTCTCAGCAAACTGACACAGGAACAGAAAACCAAACACCGCATATTCTCACTCATAGACGGGTGTTGAACAGTGAGAACACATGGACACAGGGAGGGGAGCATCTCACACTGGGGTCTGTTGGGGGGAAAAC
>PVKV010042371.1:0-10768 GCA_004027835.1 Alouatta palliata
CAAAGAAACTAAGAACCTTGAAAAAAGGTTTGATGAAATGCTAATGAGAATAAACAACTTAGAGAGGAACATAAATGAATTGATGGAGCTGAAAAACACAACACGAGAACTTGGTGAAGCATACACAAGTTTCAATAGCCGAATTGACCAAGCAGAAGAAAGGATATCAGAGGTTGAAGATCAACTTAATGAAATAAAACGAGAAGGCAAGATTAGAGAAAAAACAGTAAAAAGAAATGAACTAAGCCTCCAAGAAATATGGGATTATGTAAAAAGACCTAATCTACGTTTGATAAGTATACCTGAATGTGATGGAGAGAATGAATCCAAGCTGGAAAACACTCTTCAGGATATTATCCAGGAAAACTTCCCCAACCTAGCAAGGCAGGCCAATATTCAAGTTCAGGAAATACAAAGAACACCACAAAGATATTCCTCAAGAAGAGCAACCCCAAGGCACATAATTGTGATTCACCAGGGTTGAAATGAAAGAGAAAATGCTAAGGGCAGCCAGAGAGAAAGGTCAGATCACCCAAAAAGGGAAGCCCATCAGACTCACAGCAGATCTCTCAGCAACAACCCTACAAGCCAGAAGAGAGTGGGGGCCAGTATTCAACATCCTTAAAGAAAAGAACTTTAAACCTAGGATTTCATATCCAGCCACACTAAGCTTCATAAGCAAAGAATAAATAAAATCCTTTACAAACAAGCAATTACTCAGAGGTTTCATCACCACCAGGCCTGTCTTACAAGACCTCCTGAAAGAAGCACTAAACATAGAAAGGAACAACCAGTACCAGCCACTCCAAAAACGTACCAAATGGTAAAGAGCATCAACACAATGAAGAAACTGCGTCAACCAATGGGCAAAACAGCTAGCTAGCATCAAAATGGCATGATCAAATTCATACATAACAACCTTAAATGTAAATGGGCTAAATGCCCCAATCAAAAGACACAGACTGGCAAATTGGATAAAAAGCCAAAACCCATTGGTGTTATGTATCCAGGAAACCCATCTCACATGCAAGAATACACAAAGCCTCAAAATCAAGGGATGAAGGAAGATTTACCAAGCAAATGGAGAGCAAAAAAAGCAGGAGTTGCAATCCTAGTCTCTGATAAAATAGACTTTAAACCAACAAAAATCAAGAGACAAAGAAGAACATTACATAATGGTAAAAGGATCAATGCAACAAGAAGAGCTAACAATCCTAAATATATACACACCCAATACAGGAGAACTCAGATACATAAAGCAAGTTCTTAATGACTTACAAAGAGACTTAGACTTCCACACAATAATAGTGGGAAACTTTAACACTCCCCTGTCAATATTAGACAGATCAATGAGACAGAAAATTTACAATGATATCCAGGACTTTAACTCAGACCTGGACCAAGCAAACATAATATTTACAGAACTCTCCACCTCAAATCCACAGAATATACATTCTTCTCAGCACCACATCACACCTACTCTAAAATTGACCACATAATTGGAAGTAAATCACTCCCCAGCAAATGTAAAAGAACAGAAATCGTAACAGTCTCTCAGACCACAGTGCAATCAAGTTAGAACTCAGAATTCAGAAACTAACTCAGAACTGCACAGTTTCATGGAAACTGAACAACTGGCTCTTGAATGTTGACTGGATAAACAATGAAATGAAGGCAGAAATAAAGATGTTCTTCGAAACCAACGAGAACAAAGACCCAACATATCAGAATCTCTGGGACACATTTAAAGCAGTGTCCATAGGAAACTATATAGCAATAAATGCCCACATGAGAAGTAAGGAAGTTCTAAAATCGACACCCTATTGTCAAAATTGAAAGAGCTAGAGGAGAAAGATGAAAAAAACTCAAAAGCCAGCAGAAGACAAGAAATAACTAAGATCAGAGCAGAACTGAAGGAGATAGAGACACAAAAAACCCTTCAAAAAAATCAATAAATACAGGAGCTGGTTTTTTGAAAAGATCAACAAAATAAACAGACCACTAGCCAGATTAATAAAAGAGAAAAGGGAGAATAATCAAATAGATGCAATAAAAAACAATAAAGGGGATATTACCACAGATTCCACAGAAATACAAACCACCATCAGAGATTATTACAAACAACTCTATGCACATAAACCAGTAAACCTGGAAGAAATGGATAAATTCCTGGACACTTGCCTAAACCAGGAAGAAGTCAAAACCGTGAATAGACCAGTAACAAGGGCTGAAGTTGAGGCAATTAATAGCCTACCCACCAAAAAAAAGCCCAGGTCCAGATGGGTTCACAGCCAAATTCTATCAGACATACAAAGAGGAGCTGGTACCACGGCTTCTGAAACTATTCCAAACAATCCAAAAAGAAGGAATCCCTCCCAGATCATTTTATGAGACCAACATCATCCTGATACCAAAACCTGGCACAGACTCAACAAGAAAAGAAAACTTCAGGCCAATATCCATGATAAACATAGATGCAAAAATCTTAGATAAAATACTGGCAAACCGATTGCAACAGCACATCAAAAAGCTTATCCACCATGATCAAGTAGGCTTCATCCTGGGGATGCAAGTCTGGTTCAACATATGCAAATCTATAAATGTAATTCACCCCATAAACAGAACCAAAGACAAACACCACCTAATTATCTCAATAGATGCAGAGAAGCCCTTTATGCTAAAATCCCTCAATAAACTAGGTATTGATGGAATATATCTCAAAATAATTAAAGCTATTTACACACACCCACAGCCAATATCACACTGAATGGGCACAAACTGGAAGCACTCCCTTTGAAATCTGGCACTAGACAAGGATGCCCTCTCTCACCACTTCTATTCAATATGGTATTGGAAGTTCTAGCCAGAGCAATCAGGCAAGAAAAACAAATAAAGGGTATACAATTAGGAAAGGAGGAAGTCAAATTGTCTCTATTTGCAGACAACATGATTGTATATTTAGAAGACCCCATCGTCTCAGCCCAAAATCTCCTTAAACTGATAAGCAACTTCAGCAAAGTATCAGGATACAAAATCAATGTGCAAAAACCACAAGCATTCCTATACATGAATAACAGACTTAAAGAGAGCCAAATCAAGAATGAACTGCCATTCACAAATGCTACAAAGAGAATAAAATACCTAGGAATACAACTAACAAATAATGTAAAGGACCTCTTCAAGGAGAACTATAAACCACTGCTCAATGAAATAAGAGAGGACAAAAACAGATGGAGAAACATTCCATGCTCATGGTTAGGAAGAATCAGTATGAAAATGGCCATACTGCCCAAAGTAAATTACAGATTCAACACTATCCCTATCAAGCTACCAATGACCTTCTTCACAGAACCAGAAAAAAACCACCTTAAACTTCATATGGAACCAAAAGAGAGCCCACATAGCCAAGTCAATTCTAAGAAAAAAAGAACAAAGCTGGAGGCATCACACTACCTGACTGCAAACTATACTACAAGGCTACAGTAATCAAAACAGCATGGTACTGGTACCAAAACAGAGATATAGACCAATGGAACAGAACAGAGGCCTCAGGGGTAATGCCACACACCTACAACCATCTGATCTTTGACAAACCTCACCAAAACAAGAAATGGGGAAAGGTTTCCCTTTTAATAAATGGTGTTGGGAAAACTTGCTAGCCATGTGTAGAAAGCAGAAACTGGACCCTTTCCTGACACCTTACACTAAAATTAACTCCAGATGGATTAAAGACTTTAAGACCTAACACCATAAAAACCCTAGAAGAAAATCTAGGCAAAACCATTCAGGACATAGGCATAGGCACGGACTTCATGACCAAAACACCAAAACCATTGACAACAAAAGCCAAAATAGACAAATGGGACCTAATTAAACTCCAGAGCTTCTGTACAGCAAGAGAAACCGTCATTAGAGTGAATTGGCAACCAACAGAATGGGAAACAATTTTTGCAATCTACCCATCTGACAAAGGGCTAATATCCAGAATCTACAAAAAACTAAAACATATTTACAAGAGAAAAACAAGCCCATTCAAAAGCGGGTGAAGGATATGAACAGACACTTTACAAAAGAAGATATCGATGAGGCCAACAAACATGAAAAAAAATGCTCATCATCACTGGTCATTAGAGAAATGCAAATCAAAACTACATTGAGATACCACCTCACGCCAGTTAGAATGGTGATCATTAAAAAATCTGGGGACAACAGATGCTGGAGAGGATGTGGAGAAATAGGAACACTTTTACACTGTTGATGGGAGTGCAAATTAGTTCAACCATCGTGGAAGACAGTGTGGTGATTTCAAGGACCTAGAAATAGAAATTCCATTTGACCCAGCAATCCCATTACTGGGTATATACCCAAAGGATTATAAATTGTTCTATTATAAGGACACATGCACATGAATGTTCACTGCGGCACTGTTTACAATAGCAAAGACTTGGAGCCAACCCAAATGCCCATCGATGATAGACTGGACAGGGAAAATGTGGTACATATACACCATGGAATACTATGCAGCCACAAGAAATGATGAGTTCATGTCCTTTGTAGGGACATGGATGAACCTGGAAACCATCATTCTCACCAAACTGACACAAGAATAGAAAATGAAACACCACATGTTCTCATTCATAGGCGGGTGTTGAACCATGAGAACACATGGACACAGGGAGGGGAGCATCACACACTGGGGTCTGTGGCGGGGGAATTAGGAGAGGAACAGTGGGGATAGGGAGTTGGGGAGGGATGGCAGGGAGAGAAATGGCAGATATAGGTGATGGGGAGGAAGGCAGCAAACCACATTGCCTTGTGTGTACCTATGCAACAATCTTTCATGTTTTTCACATGTACCCCAAAACTTAAAACGCAATAAAATATATGTTTTAAAAAAAATTACTAATTGGTAGCCTTTTCTCTTCAACTAGGTTGGAAGTCATTGAGGGAAGAGGTTGTATTGAGTTTGCCCAGTGTCGAGTGAAGTGATGGACTTGCAGTGTCTGGTACCTAGTAGACTCTCAATAAATGTTAATTTTGTTAACATTTGGTTGGTACAAAAGTAATTGTGGCTTTTGCCGTTACTTTTAATACATGCTGCTTGAATGAATGAATGAATGATTCATGAAGAGATTCCTGTTTTGGACCAAATCCAGGGAAAGGCTGCTTGTCTTCACTCAGAGGCTCTGTCTTCTACCCTTCCATCTCAGTTGCTATATAGAAATACAGTGTGTGTGTGTATGTGTGTGCACACATGCGTGTGTGAGGCTAAGTGTCCACATCTGTGAGCGCCTCAGGAAGGTGCCCTGGCAGCTTCTCACCCAGAACCCAACAGTGAGGGACACCGAAGCTGCATTTGACTCTGACCAACAGGAGAGTACTGACACAGGCCCAGCTGCCAGTGTGAGAAGTATGACAAAAGCTTTGAAGAAGAAATTTCTCCTGCCAGAGAGGTACTTGCTTCACTTTTACTTTTTACTGAGATTACTTCATGCTTCAGGCATTCTCTTTTTCAGTAATGAATTGCTTCTTCCAATTTGGGAAGGACAGTCTGCTGGGTTAACTCACCAGATCAATCTGGCCACCTCCTGGATTGCTCTAGGCCCATGTTCCCCTCTTGCACCTCGGCAGGATCCCTGAGCTAAAAAGACTGGATGCTTCCTCACTTCCTTATCCGTTCTCTGTTAACAATCACCAGGAAGTAACTTTAACCCAAGCAAAGATTACTGTAGCTCCTCCAGCTGTCCCTACCCATGAGATGAGGAGCTAATCGGCTGTACCCACACAGAACCCCTGAGCCCACCCGCTAGACCACACGCCCCATAAGTGGGAAGCTGGAGTTCCCTACCTAGTGCCTCTAAGCCAAATTCCTGCAGCCCGTGCTCTTTCTGGGATCCATCTTCTGGAATGCAGACCATTAGATGTGAGGTATGGCCAATGGATGACTATTTCAGGGGGTTATGAGCAGAGCTTGAATGTGGGTGGGGCTGTCTACTTGCCTTTGTAAGAGATCCATCAAAGCACACGATGAAGCTGGGTTAGGAAGAAAGTGAGACAGGTTGCTGCCTGGGATCTGCTACCATGCAGATCACTATGAAGGCATAATTTTTTTTTTTTTTTTTTTTTTTTTTTTTTGAGACAGAGTTTTGCTCTTGTCTCCCAGGCTGGAGTGCAATGGCACGATCTTGGCTCCTTGCAACCTTTGCCTCCTGGGTTCCTGCAATTTTCCTGCCTCAGCCTCCAAAGTAGTTGGGATTACAGACAGATGCCACCATGCCCAGCTAATGTTTGTATTTTTAGTAGAAACGGAGTTTCACCATGTTGGCCAGACTGGTCTCAAACTCCTGACCTCAAGTGATCTGCCCGCCTCAGCCTCCCAAAGTGCTAGGATGACAGGCGTGAGCCATTGTGCACAGCCATGAAGGTATAATTATTAAGGTAGGAAGACAGAATGTATTTTGAGAATCTCATACCTTGTTTGATTCTTTTTGAGTGTTTATATAGACAGTATGTGGACTGCCATGTGTACTTTTGCCTCCAGTCTTGCAAATCTTAGGGGCAGGCTTGCAGTCAAACCATGCAGAGGAATGCTGCCCCATCTCTATTCTTTGGTTCTGCTTTTCATCTGCAGGGTTTTGGGTATGCTAATGAGTCTAATCAATCTTGCAGATGAAAGGCTTTCTCTTCAAGGCAATTTTTTGTGTACTTATACTTTTATATCCATAATGGGCAAGTGAAACCTGGGGCCTGTGTGAGCAGTTGAAAGGTTAACCTTTTTAATTACCCAAAGCCACATTAACTATGAGCCTTTCTTTAGGGTGACTTCAGAATCACAGCAGTGACTGGACACCATGTCCAGAGATTGTCCAGCAATCTAGATAACCTCAGATTGTGGGCAACAGTATTGCTCACACTGTTGTGGCTGGAGTCAGTACTGTGTGACCTTTGAGAGGAGGCAGGTTGCTGGAAATGGTTAACATGCAAATGCAAACTACGGAAGCAGACTATAAAAAAAGAATGAGCTACTGCTATACCCAACATGTCAGCAGGTCACAAGTGGGCAGAGGTGTGCCCTGGGTGGCCTGAGACAATCTGATGCCCCCAGGCCGCATGCCATCCTTGTTCTCTGAGTTCTTCAAAAACATCATGACAGAAACTCTACAGTTTCAGCTCTCTCTGCCAGAACTCTCTGCCTCCCCCATCCCCTATCCCCAGATTAAGTTGTATTCATCCTTCAGGGGTTCCTTATTCTGACTAGGACAGGTCTGTATGTTGCCTGCTCCCTTATAACATGCAACAAACTTATTCAACATCTAGTCTTCCTGCTGGACCACAGCAAGGGCCCCAGGTAGGTAAGCACTGTGTTCTTCCCCACTGTATCTGAAGTATCAGCACCATGATTGGAACGTGGTGGGTACCCAGGAAGTATGAGGGGAGAGGAAGAATGAATGACTCCTCCTCACTGACCTGTTACCCTAACGCATTTCAACCACTTCTCACCCTCTGACAGCACTCACCCTCATCACCTCTCTGGGCTACATGATAGCCTTCTAACTAGTTATGATAGGTTAGAAGACTGCCCCCCAAGAGATGTGTTCACATCCAAATTCCCAGAACCTGTGAATGTAATCTTATTTGCAAAAATTGTCTTAAGTTAAAGACCTTGAAATGAGATCATTTTGGATTGTCCAGCTGGGCCCTAAATCCAAAGACAGTGTTCTTAGAAAAGACAGAAGAGGAGAAGACACAGATGCAGAGAAGGAGGTCATGTGAAGATGGAGGTAGAGATTGGCGTGATGTGGCTACAAGCCAAGGAACACCTGGACCCACAGAACTGGAAGAAGCAAGGAGGAATTCTTCCCGAGGGCCTTCAGAAGGTGTGTGGCCCTCCTGACACTTTTTTTTTGAGATGAAGTCTTACTCTTTCACCCAGGCTGGAGTGCAGTGGTGTGACCTCAGCTCACTGCAACTTCCATCTTCTGGGTTCAAGCAATTCTCCTGCATCAGCCTCCCAAATAGCTGGGACTACAGGTACTATATAGACTGGGAATGGCTTTAATATCAGGAAACATTGAGTCTATACACACGGATGTAGCCTATCGTCCTTCCCAGGATGATTATCAACTCCATACTCATGTGCTAATACCAGAGATACAAAGGACGTTGTATAGTGCTTAGACCAGAGCAAGAAGGCATAAGTGGTAGATGTTATTATCATCATTATTGCACAGTGATATGTCCCCACCAAAATCTCAGCTTAAATTGTAGCTCCTATAATCCCCACATGTCATGGGAGGGACCCATTGGGAGGTAATTAAATCAGGGGGTTGAGTTTTTCCCATGCTGTTATCCTGATATGAATAAGTCTCATGAGATCTGATGGTTTTATAAGGGCAGTTCCCTTGCACACACTCTTGCCTGCCACCATGTAAGATGTGCCTTTGCTCCTCCTTTACCTTCTGCTGTGATTGTGAGGCCTCCCCAGCCATGTGGATCTGTGAGTCCATTAAACCTTTTTCTTTCTAAATTACCCAGTCTCAGGTGTGTCTTTATTAATGGTGAGAGAACAAACTAACACACATAGCTAGTTGATTGAGGTGTAAGCTAAGGAAATGCACTCTCCATAATTTCTAGGATTATGTATAAGATTAAATCATAGAAACACTAATGTCCTTCCATGTCTCCCTTAAGGCCTCCTGACAATTCTCACCAGGACCAATTTTTTAAAAAAATCTTGCCAAGCAAGTTTCTAAGATTAGTTATTATATTTCATTGTGTCTCTCCTTTTAAAAAAATTTTATTTTGATCTTTCCATAGATAACCAGTAGTTGCTTAGGATGAGAGCTCATCTTTAAAAATCTTCCTTTTAAATATAGCTAATGTAAGGGGGATCCAAGATGATGGTTGAGTAGGAGCAGCTCTGGATTGCAGCTCCCAACAAGCATGCGGAGGGTTAGTGATTGCTGCATTTCCAGATGGATTTTTATTGCCCACAGACCAGGAGATTCCTGGGCAGAGGAGCACCGCAGGTCTCCAGCCCGGCTGTTTTGGCTGGTGCAGCAGCTCTCTGCTCAAAAAACTCACATGGGTCTGGGTGCCATCTCAGCTGGTGACTGGAGTGCCTGGGAGACACAGTCACCTATTCAAGTGATAAAAAGGGGACTGAAATAGGGAGTCAGACCAGGAGATTCCTGGGTGAAAAAGCACCACGAGTCTCCAGTGTGGTTGTTTTGGCTGGCGCGGCAACTCTCTGCTCAAAAAAAAACACACACGGGTCCAGGCATGGTTTCAGCTGGCAACTGGAGTGCCTGAGAAACAGTCACCCATTCAACCGATAAAAAGGGGACTGAAACAGGGAGCCAGGCCAGGAGATTCCCAGGCAGAAAAACACCTCCAGCACAGCTGGCGCAATGGGTCTCCATAAAAAATCACGCACAAATCCAGGCACCTTTTCAACTGGAGACTGGAATGCCTGGGACACAGAGTCACCCATTCAACTGAAAAAAAGGGGACTGAAACAGGAAGCCAGGCCAGGAGATTCCTCAGTGAAGAAGTACCATGAGCCCCCAATGTGGCTGTTTCAGCTGGCGCAGCAGGTCTTGGCACAAGAACTCACACAAATCCTGGCACCTTTTCAACTGGTGACTGGAAAGCCTGGGAGACAGAGTAGCCCATTCAACTGAAAAAAAAGGGATCTGAGGTAGGGAGCCAGGTGATCAGACACGGCCGCCGGTCCCACCCCCACAAAGACCAGCAATCTGAAACGCTCTGGATTAAGAGTTTCACAGCAAGCACAGCTGAACCCAGGACTGTCCAGCTCTGTGGGGGAGGGACGTCCGCCATTACCGAGGCAGTCCACCACTGCCGAGGTAGTCCACCATTGCCAAGGCGGTCTGCCATTGCCGAGGCAGCCTGCCATTACCAAGGCAGTCTGACATTGCTGAGGCAATCTGCCATTACAGAGATAGTCTGCCATGACAGAGGTGGGCCGCCATTGCTGAGGCAGTTCAAACTATATCCCTATAAACAGGACTGCAGGGAAGTTCAAATGGCAGCTGGGCGGAGCCCACAGCAGCTCAGCAATGCCTCTGCTGGTAGACTGTGACTAGGCTGCCTCCTCGCTGGGCAGGGCATCCCTGAAAAAAGGCAGCAACACAACAGAAACTTATAAGTAAAGCCCTACCTTCCCGGGACAGAGCATCTGGGAAAAAAAAGGCTGTTATGACTTCTGCTGCAGGAGACTTAAAAGAACCTGCCCAGCAGCTCTGAATGGAACAACAGAGCTCACAGCTCAGCACGTGAGCTCCTATAAAGGACAGGCTGTCTCCTCAAGCAGCTCCCCAACCCCCATATATCCAAAGAGTCACCTCATAAAGGAGAGCTCAGACTGACATCTGGCGGGTATCTTTCTGGGACAAAGATA
Source organism: Alouatta palliata (assembly GCA_004027835.1). Classification (NCBI taxonomy): domain Eukaryota; kingdom Metazoa; phylum Chordata; class Mammalia; order Primates; family Atelidae; genus Alouatta; species Alouatta palliata. Next base: position 10,424 of record PVKV010042371.1, read on the forward strand.
GCAGAAGAAGAAACTGGCAGCAACCCTCATTATTCTGCAGCCACTGCAGGTGAGCCCCAGGCAAGCAGGGCCTGGAGTGGACCTCAGCAGTCCTACAGCAGAAGGGCCTGGCTGTTAGAAGGAAGACTAAGAAACAGAAAGAAATAACTTCATCATCAACAAATAGGATGTCGACTCAGAGACTCCATCTGAAAGTCACCAACTACAAAGACCACAGGTAAATAAATCCACAAAGATGGGAAGAAACCCGTGCAAAAAGGATAGAAACACCCAAAACCAGAATGCCTCCTCTTCCTCCAAGGGATCACAACTCCTCACCAGCAAGGGAACAAGGCTGGATGGAGA